>PVHP010007852.1:0-55364 GCA_004024765.1 Zapus hudsonius
TTTGTGTGGGTACTGGAATTGAACCTGGGTCCTTAGGCTTTGCAGGCAAATGCCTTTACCACTGAACTGCCTCTCCAGCCAATATATCCAAAGTTTTAAGTGTTTCTGTAGACAATTAGAAAGTACCAAGGTCCACAGCAAGACCAAATGAAAGTATATTTTCCCCAGCTGTTGTTTTGAGTTCTACGTAAAAATGATGTCATTTTACCCACTGCCGCTTACGAGGCATAAGATAATTGTATTAGTCACTTTTCTTATTGCTGTTATAGAATACCTGATGAGGAAAACCTCAAGGGAGGCAAGGTTTATGGGCCCATGGTACGAAAGGATACTGGAGATACTGGTCCATCATGGCAGGGAAGGCATGGCAGAGGTCATGGTGGAGGGAGCCAATGGCTGAGACTCCTCACCTCTCAAGGGACCAGGAAGCAGCAAGAAGGCAGAATATGGCTTGATTATAAAAATCTCATGGCCAACCCCCAGTGACGCACTTCCTCAGGTGAGGCTCCACCTCCTAAATGTTTCCTAGCCTCCTAAAAACAATGCCACCACTGGGGACCTAGTGCTCAAACACACAAGTCTTTGGAGGACACCTCATATCCAAACCACAGTTGTCACTGTTTGTACTAAGTCAGGACATTTTATAGTATGGCATATATATATATATATATATATATATATATATATATATATATATATATACATGGTAGTTACTTGATGCCTGAACTCCTTTTTGGAGAGCCTGAAGCAAGCAGTTGGGTATCTTGGAGATAATTTGAGAAGTGGGAGTCATGAGTTCTTCTGCTGGCCCCAAACTTGTGTGGTCCAGGCAGGTTTCCCTGAATCTCTGAGCCCACCTTCCTAGGCTATGTGATGAGCAATGACATCTGGGTCAGCTTTCGAGCTCAAGAAATATCTAAGTGCACCATAGCCTAGAAGGTTGTTTGGCACTTCATGTTCAAATCCTATGTATAGACATAAACCTTCCAAAGGTTACTTTACTATTTGGTCCATATTTGTATAGAAAGTTCACAGTAGGGTTTTAGAGAAATAGATACTCCCAGGACTAACTGCTGCTTCTGCTGATTCCTGAAGGGTAAAGTTCTGTATTAGAAATGACATCAGCCTCAGGGACACCTCGAAGCCACAGTTCAATGTGCCTGCATGAGAAAGAGTTAATGTCACCCTCTCCAGTAGACTCCACTCTCCACATAATTCTTGTCTTTTCCAAAGTAGTAGAAAAACATTTTAAATTGATAATGGGAAATTAAAATACGCACACACACACACATACAAACGCATATGCAGGTCCTGCGTGTGCATACACACACGCGCGCGCGCGCGCGCGCGCACACACACACACACACACACACACACACTCACAACAAAGCCATGCTAAAGTTTTCACAGAAACTAAAGTATCATCTTGTACTTAAACAATTCTCCTAACCATAGGCAAAACACATTTATAATATATGTTTTAGTGGAAAAAATTCTCAAAACATGAGACCGAACATTCATATGTGACATGATAGCATGCATTCAAACATGTTTAATCCCAGCACTCAGGAGGTTGAGGCAGGAGGATCACTGTGAGTTAGAGGCCAGTCTGATCAGTTCTCATTACATAGTAAGACCCTGCCTCAAAAAGAAAAAGACTTAGACACTTTCCCGACATCTCTCCCTGCCTCATTTTGCATGCTAATGAGCCAATTTGCTGGTCTCATAACTTGAAAAATGATTTTGTTGACTTTCCTGGGTGAGTCCATCCTGAGACATCTCCCCAAAGTCTCAATTATCATGAAAATGTCGCATAGGAGAAGGCTACCAAGTCTGCCTGCGGAGAACTAAGGATTCCTCCTGCCCCACACAACTCCAGACAGCTTCTAGGTACGTGTGAGAGTTCCCTGGCTTGTTTTAGCTTAAGCAAACAAAAGTAGCAATGCCAACTATTTATTTTCAATTTCAACAGGCCTGAATATGGTATGATAAAAATCTTGTAAACTGTTTCAGTACAATAGCTATAATACTTGCCTTCACATTGTATCTGTCACCTGCTACAAACTGTATTTATTTCCAAAGTACAATACATTTTCTAATGCACCTATTGTATTATTTTGCTTATTTCTGTGACAGAACACCTGGAAAAAGCAACTGAAGGGAAGGAAGAGCTTATTTTGGCTTACGATTTGAGGGAACACAGTTAATCACCGTGGGGAAGGCATGGAGACCAGAGCCTGAGGACGCTAGTCTCATTGTCTCCACAGCCAGAAAACTCACACTCCACACACTTTCTCCTTTTTATTTAGTCTGGAACCCCAGCCCATGAGACGGTGCTGTCAATATTCAGGGTGGGTCTTTGTACCTCAGTTCAATCTCTCTTGAAACACTCTCATAGACACTTAGGTATGTCTCCTACATGATTCTACATTCAGCCAGGTTGACAAGGAAGGTAAGCCATAACACCTATGGATTAGGATTGTTGTAATATTGGTAACAGTATCATTTATACACTGTATAAATGTTTATGTAGCCCTTTGTATATACTGGATACTCTTTTGGGTCCTGGATATTTGACAAGGCAAGCAAGGTAAGGGAGGGAGAGAGGAAGGGAGGGTAGAGGAAAGGGAACATAAAGAGGAAGGGAGGAGATATAAACAGGAGAGGGGAGATAAAGACAGCTGAATGAATTCTCAAGGCTGTTTACTGTGTGGTACCACTTCTTTCCCATTTCTTGAGGAAACAGACCCTAACATGTCTAGAATAGAATCCAAGTTGTGTATGAAGGTCAACCCTTATCTTCTTTCTAGGCTAGGCTACTGTAAAATATATGCAAACTGTGCTTATAAGTATAACTAAGGTCAAAATTCAAAACTGTGATTCCACGGTGCAAAAAAAAAAAAAAAGAAATGTTTCCTTTAATTAATCTTATCATGTTCTTGAGATCTGAAATGATTCATTTTTTTTGTCAACTGAAAAGTGACAAATTCTTTTAGCACCTCATGCAGAAATGAGTTCACATGGCAGGGCTGAGATTGCTATCTTTAGACAGGGCTCCTTGCAGTACCGACCTTTGGTGAGGGGCTGGGATTTAGATGTGGGGATACAAACTGCTCACTGTGCCTTGGCTGTTTATACAGACAATATGGTTTCTGCCAAACACCTGTCTTCTTTTGGGAGGTCTGAAATTTTGGCATGTGCCAGGCAAAGATGCCTGTGTGACCAGACTTCCATACAAACCTTGAGTCCTAAGTCTTTAATGAGCTTTCCAGGTGAGTGACTCTTCAGAACTACAGTCACAAGTTATTGTTGGAAGCATTGAATGTGTCCTGTGTGCAATGGGAAAGGCTCCTTACAAGCTGGGCTTGATGTTGTTGGACTGGCTCCAGGAGTTTTTTCCTTTCTAGAAGTAAATCATCATGGTAGTAGGACCATATTCCTGTGAACTTTAGTGCCTCACTAAACCTGAGGGTGGTCCTGGAAGCCCCCACACACACACACACATACACATAATTGCTCAAGCCCATGTGCAAGCACTTCCTAGCGGCTTTGGTTTTGTCTGTGAGCAACGAAGTCCCTGCTGCATGGATCTTGAGTTTTATGGGGAAGAGGAAGGAAACAGGCCACATGAACACACAAGTCAATTATGCAACATACCTGATGGCAAAAGGAGTTTGGAGAAAAATGAAGCTGACAAGGAGTGGATGGTTAGAGACTTGTTTTTTGTGTTTGTTTTGATGCTATTGAGGTAGGTCTCACTCTAGCCCAGGCTGGCCTTTAACTCACAATGATTCTCTTACCTCTGCCTCCTGAGTGCTGGGATTAAAGGCATGGGCCACCACACCCAGAAGGACTTGAATTTTTAGAGAGGGCGATCATGAAAGGGTTTGAGAAAGATCCGTGGGAGGTGGGGAGAGAGTACTGTGCTATCTGGAGATGGAGAGCTCGAAGCAAGGGAATGGCCAAGGCCTCAAGTGTAACATGTTCAATTCAGCATGATGGAGGCCATCACAGATTCAGAGAATGAGCAGTGGGCAAGAGTCAGGAAGATGAGCGCTGGGGATGAGGATGCCAGGCCTCAGGCTTTTCCTCCAAGTGCCATAGGACGTCTTAGAAGAGCTGTAAGCAACAGAGTTAAAACATTTGCTACTTGTCCTAGTCAGCTACATGCCACTGGGATGAATCTTCAAACCAGGCACAATTTGGGAGAGGAAAGTATTTATTGAAACTACAGATTGAGGGGAAGTTCCTTAACAGCGAAAGAGGCTGCCCCTCTTTCACAGGTCTGAGCAGAGAGAGAAACCCATCACCAACACCATATATACACTAGAAAACAGGCAGGAGGGAAAGGAGAGAATTCTTTCACCTTTATATAACCCTAGGGTGGGGTCTTGCAATTCTATCCCAGACTTAATGGCTTCCTCAGTCTCTGGAATTTCCTTCCTGCACTGCCCACACAGGAAAGGATGTCTACTTCTAGCTCCTTTGAACTTCTTTACATCCTGCCCCCTACTGAGAGGCTGTCTTCCTGTGAACATCTTCAGAGACCCACCCAAGATTACTTGAAAGGTCAAGTTGACAACAAAACTTAACCATCACACCACTGTTTTTGAAACAGGGTCTTATGTAGCCCAGGTTAGTCTTCAGCTCCTGATCCTCCTGCCTCTACCTCCCAAGTGCTGAGATCACAGGTGTGTGCCACTGAGCCCAGTCTTAAAACAGCTTCTTTTAATGCCTCACCATGACTCTTTGAGGAGAAAACACTGCAGCCAGAAAAATGGAAGGAGGAAGGACAGGCAGCAATGTTTTAGGATTTGTAGGTGGATTTGATAGCAGGGAGTGTGTGACAGAAAGATGGTTCTAAGGTTTTTAGCCCAAGTGATTGGTAAGGGTGCCAGTGACTGAGGGGAGGAAACTGATGAAGGAGCGAGTTTGGAAGGGGAATCAGGAGTTTGGTTTATTTTAATGTGTTAAGTTTGAGATTCTTTTTTATATATATTTTTAATTTATTTGAGAGAGTGAGAAAGAGAGAGAAAGATACAGACAGAGAGAATGGGTATGCCAGGGCCTTCAGCCCTGCAAACAAACTCCAGACAGATGAACCACCTTGTGCTTCTGGCTTTACATGGGTACTAGGGAATCAAACTTTGGTCCATCTGCTTTGCAAGCAAATGTCTTAACTGCTAAACCATCTCTGTAGCCCAAGTTTGAGATTCTTAATAGTCTCTGTTGTAATTACCTTCTCATTGCTGTAACAAAACACCCAACCAAAAGCAGCTGATGGGAGGCAAGGTTTTATTTTGGCTCACAGTCTCCAGGGGGAAGCTCCACAATGACAGGGGAAGGCATGGCATGAGCAGAGGCGGGATATCAATTCTGCCATAGCAGGTTGAAGATAGCAGCAGGAGTATTGGAGAAACCCTGGGGACTAATAAACCTCAAGGTCTGCCTCCAGGGACACACCTCCTCCAGTGAGGCTCCACCATCAGCTGGGGAGCAAGCATTAAGAACACAACAGTTTATGGGGGACATCTGATTCACACTACCACAGTCTCATAAAATCATACAATTGCTATTTCTATTTTGTAAGGAAAAGTGAGGCACAGAGGCACGAGATGGTTTGCTCACGGTCAGTCTAAGCAGACGTCATGTCCAGAGTCAGGGTCTGGCTTACACTTCCTCAAGTTTTCCTCCTGGCTGAACTCCCAACTGTAGAGCTCAAGTCTCTTCCCACAGAGTAAAAACCAGTATATTTTCAAAGCAAGATGTGAATATTGTTGAAACAATAGTCCTGTAATATAATAACAACTATTATTACTGTGCTATATATTATCAGCGTATAGTTGCTACTTTATAAAATCTGTAAAGCCCAGCTTGCCCTGGGTAATTTTCTACCAAGATGAGAAGCTTCAACTGGATTGGGTATTGCCAATGGACACTACCAATGAATCTAACGACAGAATGATGAGAACAGAGAAAAGAGACACACAGAAAAGATACCATTGAAAAACCTAGGAAGCCCCCCACACTATGAGAGTGCATATGCATAAGGTTATTCATTGCCATAGAGTTTGCAAGAGCAAAATATGAGAAATATCCTATCAGCCTAAACAGGAAACTACTTAAATAAGCTGTGCTGGGTCCCTACATTGGAGACCTGTGTGACTGTGAGACACGGGTGGCTCCCATCTCTATGAATGGACAGTAATTTCCAGGCTATGGATCAATATTTGATGTGTGTGAATCCTTACATACTCCTGAAATAATGACAACAATTAAATCAATGAGGAGAACCCTAAAATGAAAGTCACTCAGAAACGATATTAGTTGCATTTCAAACCATTAATGCACCACACTGTGGGGGGCGGCGGAGAGAGCCAACCCAAATAACTTTTGGACACAGCATGTGGTTCCGTTAAATATTCCTAGAATAAAGGCAAATGAAACTTTAAACAAATGTTTTCCTCCAGTTAGGTTTGCTTGGCAATGGAGCAACCGAATTGAAACTTCTTTTTGAGAATTCTAGGCTTTAGCCTAGACAATAGACAATGGGTGACAGGCTTCTCACTACCAAAAATGGGACTTAGCCATATGGAAAGAAGAAAGGACAGAATAAGTCTGGAGAGGTTGTATTGGGCATGACAACATCACTACACTGTTGGCATTTGGATGGACAGATGGGTGGTAGAGAGATGGATGGATGATATTGACTCCAGACCACAGAATTTATTACCAAAATACTAGAACACTGTTGTCTCAGCTGACACCACTGCCATGAACCCTTTTGGGGGTTAGCCCTAAACAATGGCTGATCAAAGCAGGGAAATAAAGGACTGGATCTCTCACCTCAGCTCAGAATATGCCTGCAGGAGCTTCTGAGGGGTCAGCTGAGGCCTTTTTGGAAACTGTATTAAAGCCCATCTTTTCCTTTTCCCAAACCTGTTTTCTTTCCTTATACTCCAAGGAAATTTACCCCCAGAGCCCTCCACAATAAAAACTCTGCTTCATCAGAATGTCTGTCTCAGAGTTGAATTCTCAGAGAGTACTACCAGCAAAACTTGTGTGCATGCACACACACAAGCACAAATACCATGGCTGTTCACACATACACACCCAAATGGCTGAACCCAAGGCCTCAGATGTAACATGTTCAATTCAGAATAATGGAGGCCAGCATATGCACACATACATACACAAATATCCACACACATGAACAAATCCCCAGTAATTACACACATACATGGCTGTGTATTCACACAAATAACCCAGCATACATGCATGCATAAATACCCTGGGTGTGCACACACATGAACAAATACCATGGGTCTGCAGTATACATGCACAAATGCCCAGGATGTGCATGCCTGTGCATACACACACACACACACACACACACACACACACACACACACACACAAAAAAAAAAAAAAAAATGCCCCGGCTCTGTCTGCTGAAAGCATCTTATAGCAATGACAACCTAGAAGCACAGGATGCTTCTTGTCCCTCAATACTAACTTCTGACCAGTATTCTTTCTCCCCTAATAAGGGCTCCTTGGAGAGATGGCCAATTCCAGACTTGGAAAAGAGAAATTCAAGGATGAGCTTGAAACGTCTTGAGCCAGAAGTAAAGAAGTGTTTAAAGAAGACAGCCTTGTGTCAAAAGGACACAAGGAAAAGATTGAAGAGTTCCCACTGACCAAATCTCATACAGTTTGAACATTAAAGTAATAAACTAGGTAGGTGCCTGCAATCCCAGCACGTGGGAGGCTGAGGCAGGAGGATCATGAGTTTGATCATGATTTGGTCTATATAAGTGAGACCACTGTGTCTCAAAAATAAATAAATACTAAAACTCACTAAATCAAATGGAACTCTATACATCCATATTGTTGTAAATAAAATCATAAATAAATGAAAAGGTTTTTTTTTTGTACTAGATCAGAATTCCAGCAAGTCATTGTAGAAGGAGTGGAGGAGTGACAAGTCATCATGACAAACTGCACAGAAATGACTGACCTGAGCCAAGAACCAGCACTGGATGCTGCTGAGAATTTGGTGAGGAGTCGGGTATCTATATAATCTCAAAGTGTTGTACTTACCAGATACAAAAGGGGAAAATATTAGATGTATAGGAAGGAAAACAGGTAGACACCATCTTAACCAAATGACCAAAGTCACCTTTGCCTGTAGTGTTATTAATTGACACCCTGATATAATACTCTGAGGATCCATTGTATTACTTCCCAAAATGCAAGAATATATGAATGAATGTGGAGAAACATTAGGCACACTAAATTGAGAGATATTCCACAAAATAAAAGCTCTAGGCTGATCAAAAACAGCAAGAGTATCTGTCTGTCTATCTACCTTTTTGTGTCCCCACCTACCTTGTCCCAGACTATAGGAGACTAAAGAGGAGACTAATGTGTGATGCTGGAGTGGACCCTAGACCAGTTTTGTTTTTTAAATATTTGTTTCTTTACTACAGAGAGAAAGAATGGGCACTCCAGGGCCTCCTGCCAGTGTAAATGAACTCCAGACACATGCACTACTTTGTATATCTGGCTTTACATTGAAGAATCCATTTTATAAAACTGACTCCATTTCATAAAACGGATGAAAGAACCTCTCCTGGCTCACTCCTCCTCCCCTTCTGTGGGAGGTCCCAAGTCATAAACTAAACAAACACTCCATAAAAGGTAAAATATGACTGTTCCTGGAATATGAAATGCAAATACCAGGCTCCAACTGGATAACCAATCAAAATTGTACAGATCAGGACAAAAGAACCAATGGAAATATAAAACATCCTATGGTCTGAGCTGTATTATAATTTTGTGGTTCTTGTCTATATATACCCAGAGCTTTTGTTCCTCGGGGCTCTCTGGCACTCATCGGTCCAGGAGCCCGTCTGCGCAGCCGAAGAATAAAAAATCCTCTTGCTTTTGCATCTGCTGGTGTGGTTATTTGAGTCCTGGGGTACGCTCTCCCAAGAAAGGCCTTGGGGATCTTTTCAACATGGATACTGGGGAATCAAACACAAGCCATCAGGCTTTGCAAGTAAGAGTCTTTAAACACTGAGCGATCTCTCCAGCCCAAGAACAGAGTTATTTCTTCCTCTACTTTATCTTATTTTTGGTATAAAAAACATTATTGGGAAATTTCGCAAAGTTTGTAAAAGGTCTGTAGATTAGATAATAGTATTTTATCAATATTTATTTCCTGCTTTATCAAATTGTATGGTGGCTATTTTAAGAATGTCCTTATTGCTAGAAAAAAAAAGCACACTTGGCATTGAATTAGCTCAGTGGTAGAGAGCTTGCCCAGCAAGCATAAGGTCCTGGGGTCAGTTCCCAGTACCAGGAAAATAAAAAGAAAATGCACACTAAAACACCTATGGGTGGGGTGAATCATATCTGCAATCTACTCTCAGATTGAATGGGAAAATGCCACACAGGCTAGGGACATAGCTCAGAGGGCACAGCACTAACACTTAGCATGTGTGAAGGCCTGGACTCAATCCCCAACCTAGACGCATGTACCCCTTTATGCATCTGGCTTTATGTGGGTACTGAGGGATTGAACCCAGATCACTAGGCTTTGCAGACAAGCACCTTGACTAATGAACCATCTCTCCAGCCCCCAGAACATAATTTAGTTGCTACATAGACATTTTAAGATAAGTAACTTATTTAACAATTCAGTGAAAAGGGAGAAAGAAATACCCTTCAAATAAATAGTCATTATTTTAATAAGCTTTATGCAATAATTACAATTAAAATTCAATCTTTTCCATGTTTCAAATTCACGTTTGTAAATATGTGGCATTGTTAAATCTGGAGGCTGAACTGATAGTTTTGCTTTGTAAGTTAACAATGATTTGCTTTGACTTGGTAAACACAACCTTTACAAGGAATCAACATGACTGAGAAGTCACATTTATATTTTGTGAGGCAATGTTTTTATGACACAATAGGAATGGCATTTCATTTCTGTGGTTCTCGTCCCTGAAACATATTTCTGAATCATTCATGAGAAAGTACCAGATCAGGGCTAGAGAGATGGCTTAGCGGTTAAGGCATTTGCCTGAAAAGCAGAGGGACCCGAGTTTGATTCCCCAGTGCCCACATAAAGCCAGATAGATGCATAAGGTGTCACATTTGTCTAGAGTTCATTCATTTGCAGTGGCTCAAGGCTCTGGCATGCCCATTCTCTCTCTGTCTCTTTCTTCTCTCGCACTCTCAAATAAATAAATAAAATTATTTAAAAATATAATTAAATAATTTAAAAAAGCACCAGACCAAAAATGACTGAGAATACATGGCAACTGTGTTAGCCTTCTATTGCTATAACAAAATATCTGAGTAATTAACATAGAAAGAAGAAAGGTTTATTGTAGCTCACAGATGAGAGGTATCAGTTCCAGGTTGATGGGCCGCATTGCTTTGGGGCCTATGGTGAGGTAGCATATCATGGTAGAATGATATGATGGAGAAAATTACTCACCTCATGGCCAGAAACAAAAGAGAGAGACACAGGAAGGGGCCAATGTCCTAATATCTTTCTTAAGGGCCTGTCCCCAAAGACTAGAAGATCTCCCATTATGCCCCACCTCTTGCAGGTTCTACCACCTGCCAACAATGCCATGAGAACTAGGCCTTTAATACCTACCTGTCACATATGAGGTTTTTATTTATCAAAGCAGCTTGATGTAATGTGCTATTCTGGGAGAATTAAAGAACACTAGTGGGGAAAGTGGGGAAACCCCAATGACAATATGTCTGAGGGAAGAACACCACAGAGATGAAGGGCCATTTTTATTTGATGAATGTCAAAACATGTATATAGTTTCATTGATAGTAACATGACCATGCCAGTTTCTTAGTTTTTTTTTTTTTTTTGCCCATTCTTGCTACCATTTTCCATCTGTCGTGACAAGGCGTGATGCCAGTCCTCTGCTCTGCCATCTTTTCCCTGCCATGATGAAGCTTCCCCTCAAGACAAGCCAGAAGGGACTCTTTCCTCCCATCAGCTGCTTTTGGTTCAGTGTTTTGTCCCTGATGTGAAGGTAACTGTGACATCCATTTACCAATTGGGAGACACATATCGGGTGCTTAATTTTTGTTGTTTGTTATATATATTCTAGATATTAATTCCATGTCACTTTTATAAGTGGCAAAAATCTTCCTTCCATCACATAGGCTGTCTCTTCCTTATAGTGATTGTTTCCTTTGCTTACAGAGCTCTCTAATCTCATGTGATACCATTTGCTATTTCTTGTATTATTAAAGACAGCTCTTGTCTTTACTATTATCTTGAAGTGTTTTGCTCTAACAGTTTCAATATTTCAGGCCTTACATTCAGGTCTTTGATCCATTTTTGAATTGATTTTGTAAAAGGTCATACGGATCTAATTTAATTTTTCCATATGACCACTGTCAAAGGTTAGGTAGCTATAGCTGTGTGGATTTATTTTTGGATTCTCTGTTCTGTCTATTGGTCTACATGTCTGTTGTGTGCCAATCCCATGCTGTCTTTTTCATAATCTGAGGCCAGGTATTATGATACCTTCAGCATAGCTCATTGTGCTAAAGATTGCTTTGGCCATATGGACATTTTTGTGTTTCTAAATGAGTTTTAGGATTCTTTTTCTAATTCTTTTAAGAGCGTCATTGAAACTTCTGTTGACTCTGCAATGAATTTGTAAAGGCTTTCAGTAACAGAGCCATCTTTACAATGCCAATTTTGCCAATCTATCAGCATTAGAAATCTTCCAGTCTTCCAGTATCTTCTTTAAGGATCACAAATACAGAGCAGATTCAGTCTGGGCAACTTTAGTGAGACCCTGTCTTAGTAAAAACATTGAAAGAGAGGATACAGCTCAGTGCTAAAGTGCTTACCTAGTATATGTGAGGCCTCTCTAGTAACACACACACACACACACACACACACACACACACCCCAGAGGAGTAGAAGTTTGTTTTTTCATTGTGACTGGAAGTAGAAGGAAATGATAGATAGAAAATTACAATCAGTAACGATTCCATTCAAGTCTAAAGCTTTAAAGGGTATTGACTAATATGTAGTTTTACCACCTGAAAAATAACCTCTAATTGAGGGGAAAGGTCATGCTATTAGGTTCTTTTTTTCTGGAAAGAGGGGATAGTAGCATTTTTAACCCCATAAGCAATCACAGATATAAAAAGCCTTCATCTCTGTGACTTTTGATCAAATGCAGTGCACCCCCTAGAAAGCCTGTGCAATGTACAGTTTAAGTTACAGTCAGGAAGGTAGAGACTAAAAAAATGAAATTATTTTCATAGGCAGATATAATTAGAAAAGAAATTCTAGAATTGGCATAGTTTGGAAAAGGCATATAATTAAAAACTGCATGTGATCTTAAGATCAGTATTGCAAGTTTGAAGGATTCATTTGGCAAAAGCCTGCTTGGCTAGTACTTGAGGGTCTTTCTTCTGTTGTATGATAAGTCTAGCTAAGCCCAACCATGATCTTTAGTGGTTCTAGTATTTTTAAAAATATTTTATTTATTCATTTTCAAGCAGAGAAATGAGAGAGATTGAGACAGAGAGAGAGAGAGCGAGAGCGAGAGAGAGAGAGAGAGAGAGAGAGAGAGAGAGAGAGAGAGAGAGCGCACCAGGGCCACCACCTTGTGGGTCTGACATATGTGGGTACTGGGGAATTGAACCCACAGCCTTAGGCACCATAGGCAAGTGCCTTAACTGCTGAGCCATCCCTCCAGTCCCATAGTGGTTCTAGTATTTACATAGTGAAGCCCTCACTCAAAGCTATAGTATTGACGTCATTACCTCCAGGTCTCTAGCATGACTTATACTCTCTGTTCATCATTTGCTCTTCTGCTGTTCATCTCCTGCTAGGGTTTGAATATGAAATACTGTCTACAGATTCATGGGTTGAACACTTATTCCCTATGTCGTGGCACCACTCCAGAAGATGACAGAAACTTTAGGAGGTAGGACCTACCTAAAGAAATTAAATTATTAGGGGCACCTGGTTCCCATTCCTTCCTGCCCCTATGTTTTAGCTTTCATGAGAGAACACCCTCCTTCTACACACACTTCTTTTCACATGTTCTATCTGACCACAGTCGTAGAATTAGTGGAGCCAAGGAATATGGAGAGAAACCCCTGATACTGTTAGCCACAATAAATCATTTTTCCTTCAAGTTAGCTGTTTTGCTCAGGTCACAGTACCTAAAAGTCTCACACAAGCTCCCATATCACCTGCTTGGATGAAATTAGTTGCTTTCCCTCTGCTGAAAATGGGGTCACCACAGGGAATTGTCCCAACAGGCTTATTTAGGACAGATGTACCCAGTTCAATACCATGACAAAAATGTGGCCTTCACAAAATATGTTCACATAGATTCAATAAAAAATAATGGGAAGAAACGTAGTTAGAAGCCAGTACAATAAAACTCAATGTAAAATATAATTATAGTTTTGATGAGTTTCATGATGACTATGCATGCTGAGAGTATTTTCAGTCATTTGTCAAGTAAACACCACAAAAGAGGAACCTATAAGAGGAAGATGTGTTTTCTCTTTTAGTCTGGGTCTTATTATGTAGCTCAGGCTGGCCTCAAACTAGCGAACCTCCTGTTTCAGTCACCCCACCCCAAATTCAGGGACTACAGGAATGAATGTACTGGTATACCAACAAGACAAATTCCTTCTTAGTCATCCATAGGAAACTGTGAAGACAAATTGCAAATAAGCTTATCTAACCACCTTCTTTGTTAACTGAGGAAACTGAGACCAAGCACTCAACATATTTCATTTCATCCACAAAAAAAAGCCAGAAAATATCTCAAAGATTTGGAAACCAAGTTTGAAGCAGTCCCCACAATTACAGGGTAGATGGCAGAGTTAGGACTTAGCTAAGTTTCTAGAAAACTGCATCAGGCATGATTTTATTAAAACATCCTGTTTTTAAAACCTACACAAGGGCTGGAGAGATGGCTCAGCTGTTAAGGTGCTTACCTGAAAAACCTAAGGACCCAGGATCAATTCCCTAGTACCCACCTAAGCCAGATGGACAAGGGGGTGCATGCGTCTGGAGTTCATTTGCAGTTAGGCCCTGGTTTACCCATTCTCTTTCTCTATCTGCCTCTTTCTCACTTTTTTCCTTTCTCTCTCAAATAAATAAAAATAAAAATATAATAAAATAAAAACCTACACAAAATTTGGTGTGTCAACATTCTGTCCTGGAGGTAGGAGGGCTCACAAAGCTGGGTCCCAACTGAAGACCTGCAAGCAGTCAATGGTTGGAGGGGGAGGGGAGAGATTTTCCTCAGTGGTGTAACCACTGATAAGTTTTCCATATTCCAGTTAATAACCCTTCACCCATGCTCATGCAAGTAACCTTAATTAAACTTACTGGTTCAGAAAGAAAGAAAGGTTGGATGGATGAAGGGAAGGGAAAGGAAGAGAAAGGAAGGGTGGACTATTTGGGGAAAAGGGAAGGATAAGAGAGGGTGGAGGCCTGAATGGGATGAAAGTACATTACATACCTGTATGAAAACGTCAAAAGGAAGCCAATTATTATATATAATGAATATATGTTCTGATAAAAAACCCTCTAAAATGTTTTAGTCAATTGAAGTAGAATGATTTTATAATCCAAAATCCTATTAATTCAAAATTCAGTTTTCTTCAATCTCCAACTTGAAGTTCAAGGGAAGGAGGTGGGCATAAAATGAAAAAGCTAGTTTTCCAGCACATCATCAGAAAGAAGCAAAGTGTCTAGGGATTGAAGCATTTTGGGAGCCATACTCTGTAATAAAGGCTGGTGCTATGTGCCCCCTCTGTGAACAGGCAGAAAGTTGCTCTGGTAAGCATATGAGAAGACATGGGAATTGATGGTTAGGAAAGAAATTAGGATTTCACTGGGAGCAAGAATTCGTACCAACTTTACACAAACTTTTCCAGAAAATACCTAAGAGGCAAGGGATCAACTTCCAACTCATCTACTGAAGCCTTAGTGAAACCAGACAAAGACATTGTAAGAAAAGTAAATTATAGTTTTAGCAATATGCATAAACTATATGTGTGTATAACTTAGTATTATCATAAACATAGATGCGACAGTAATGAAAATCAACCCAGCAATGAAGAAAGGGTCTTTTGTGTTGACTTTTTTTCCCTTTTTGTTTGTTTTGCTGTTATTAGTATTGGTTTACTGTTGTTGCTCTTATTGTTTGGGTTTGGTTTAGTTTTTGTTTCTGATCATTTTTTTTAGACATCAAAACAATTCTTGCCAAACACGGTGACACCTGACTGTAATTCCAGCACTTGGGAGTCTGAGGCAGGAGGATAGAGGCCAGCCTGGGCTATACAATGAGAATTTTCTAAAAAAAATGATCAAGACAAAACCTGCCTTAATCATGTATTGTAAATGTCAGAAGTATTTCTTCTTTTCCTTGTGCAGCAGGTCATGACTCATCTCACAACACACACAAGACCAGCACTGGCGTCATTTGATTTTTCACTCTGTGATTCTCCTGGGGACCGAACCTACAGCTTTTCGCATGTGAGATGAGGGCTCTACCACTAAGTCCCATCCCCATCCCATATAAAACCAACCTTAAAATCCAAGAGTTCACTTTTCTAGCCTGTTAACCATGTATGTGTTCAGTGGTTTTCGGAGATCAAGTTTCTATTGGTCTTATGGTCACAGAGTGGGAACTCTGGGAGGTTACAGTTTAATTTCGTTCGTAAGCATTTATAGAAATCACTTTTATTTCTCTCTTGAAGTATGGCAAACATTGTCATATTAAAAATATACTTGGTTTGTATATGTAGAAAGACACATTGCTCTGTACAAAAATGTCGCTGGCATGATACAGCTTGTTTTGGTTAAATTTGTTCCTGCCTATGTATCCCAAACCTGCTGGTGTTGCTGGGAAAACCTTAAGGAAAGTCCCAGCTTAATATCTGCCTGGGGCATGGAGATTCCCTTATAATTACTCTTATAATTAACAAAGTTCAAAGGATTTTCAAGTAATTAGAACACATAGTGTTTTTTAAAAAAAATAAGAAACATGCAGTTAGTTTAATTTCAAAGCTGCCAGAACTCCTTAAGACTTTTTCAGTAACCTACTTGTCCAAATAAAATTACCTGCTACTCATTACATAGGGAAATCATCTGAATAGTTAATAAGTATCTAAAATTGACAGAGCTCCTTTGAAACCAAGGGTAAAGGATTTGCAGCCTTTCATACAGGAGATGCACAGAAAAGGCTAATTTCTTTGGTTACGTTTAAACACCTTATTCGTATTTCAAGTAACACTAAGGAATTGCAACACTTGAATTTTTTAAGTATTATTTTTAGAAAATAAAAGCAATGCTTACTCATTTAAATAAAGTGGTTCTTTTTTTTTATTTCCTGATGTTTCATGGGTACGAGGTGAGCTACACACCTAGTTCCTTCTTTTATTTTTTTAAAATTGATTTTATAAATATATGCCTATTAACTAACACAGTCAAAGCCAACATTTTGGCTCATAACTCCCAAGGTTATATTCATGTGTAGCATTGATGTATATTTTAGGTTATTCTCTTAATAATAGCCTGCTGTTTGTTAAACTTGAAGAGGAGATACAGTGTGATCCCAAGGGATTAGCTAGCTCCCTTGACACCTGGGCAGAGTCTGGTGGCATTTTGTTCTTTTCTTGTGTGATTTTGGGTGAGCATGGAGGATGCCCCTGCTGCTGCTCACCCCAAAAGTCTTCTGGAAAATATGACAGGTGCTTTAAGGGAATAAAGACCGAGTGCTTTGAAGAACCCAAGAGGAGGCCTGAGCCAGGAGTCGGAACACATCTGCAGATGACGTGCTTCCTTGAAGCCTACCCAAATGACACCTCATCTTCCATCACCACAGAGGAGACTGAAAAGGGGATCCCAAACAGGGGAGACTGAGCCATTAAGAGAAGGGCAGAATGTTTACTGGAACCAGCGTTTTTAAAATGTTTTCCACGTGTGAAAACATGGAAAACGTTTCCTCCCAAGAAATTTTATGTAACTTGTGTATAAAGCTATATAAAATAGCTATAGAAATCAAATAATTGCTGATAATAAATCATAAATAAATTTATTTTAAAACAATTCATTACCATTCATTAAGATGAAATCAAATTTGCATACTGAGATGGATATGCTTATTTATTTTGAACAAAAAAATTAAAATCTTGGATGAATAGTTGATACTGCATATCATCTCCAACATCTCAAAGTGGATCAATATTTTGATTTGATCATCATCAATGCTGAGAATACTGATTCACATAAATACATAGTACAACAGTTTAAAAGCATATTCAGGGTCATTCTAGAAATAGTTGGAAATTCTGTCCTAATCCCAAGTCAAAATTCATTGAGCATTCTTTTTCAAATTCAAGTCAGCAACTCAAATAGCAATTTTTAAAAACAAACATAATGCAATCTAAAACTGCTAATTTGATGTTTACATGTCATGGTAAATAAAAAATTAAACGTATTTGTTTTCCATAATGAAACCATTGTCTGTAAGAACAGAAAACTGTATGTACAGTCAAAACACTGCACTTTCTCACGTACAATAGACTGGAATCTGAACTGAGGTGTTTCAGGCAGTGTTTGTTGGCATTGTGTGGCCAACACAATGTGATGGTGAAAAGTGCACGTGTTGGGCTGGCCTCAGTGGCACCTGCCTTTAATCCCAGCACTTGGGAGGCAGAGGTAGGAGGATCACCTTGAGTTCAAGGCCATCCTGAGACTACATAGTGAATTCCAGGTCAGCCTGGGCTAGATAGAGCAAGCCCCTATCTCAACCCCCTGCACACACACCCCAAAAAAGTGCACATGGGCTATGTTCAGAAACAAGGCTACAGTGAGGTTGTCAGAGGCAGCAAGGCTGCCCCCAAAGACCTCAGATTCATTCCCCATTGAAGTTTGAATTAATTGCTGGTTGTTATACATTCAGAGACCTTTTACTCTTGCCAAAGTTTTCACAATCCCCCCTAGTTATGTGACCCCAGTTGAGGTCATAAACCGCAATTTAAGAAGCTATAATCAGTCAGGTGAGATGGCTCATGCCTTTATTCCCAGTACTCAGGAGGCTAAGGTAGGAGGATTATCATGAAGTCAAGGCCAGCCTGAGCTATGGAGTGAGTTCCAGGTCATCCTGGGCTAGAGTGAGACCTTACCTCAAAACAACAAAAATAATAAGCTGTGACATAAACAAGGAAACAGGCCAGAAGCATTGAAGGGTCCCAGTGGAACAGTGAGGAGTGGGCTCCTTGCCTGGTTTGACTCATCTAGTGAAAATAACCACCCAGGGCCTGTGCAGCTTTGAAAAACCTGCAACATGGAGGAAGGTTAGGCCAGGGAGAGAAGTTGACTTTCAGACTATGGCATGGTATTTCAAGAGAAGGGAAAGGGTGGCACAGCAACGAAGTCACTAATCTCTAACTTTTCTCCTTCTGACCTCCAAATAAGATTCAGGGTCTGAAAGCCTCTCATGTGACTACTTCTTGGCACTTTGCAAAAGCATATGGGGCTCATCAAGACAAAGTCTTCTCTCTTCATAAACCTTCCTCTTTTCTTTAGAATGCATTGCTACATTGTGCCATCTTTCTTTTTACCTTACAATGACTGTTCTCAGGGCTGGGGAGAAGCGCTTGCAGCTTCTGCATGAGGGCTTCTCAGGCGGGAGACAAGCAAGCTCCACTCCCCAGAACCCACATAAAAAGCTGGGCATGGCCAAACAGATTCTCTCCCCCATAGACTCCAGTACATGGGGGAAAGAATCACTGGGGCCCACAAAGGACACCAAAGGACACTCCACAGCTCAGGCTGGCCTTGACTTCATGATAATCAAAGGGGCCTGGTGGAGGAAGAGACCCCATCTCAAGGAAGGAAGTGGATGAGTGACAAGAAATGTCTTCTCTGACTCTACACACATGCATATGGACACGCACATCTGCATACACATGCTTATATCACATACCACATACACACACATGCAAAAAATATATGACTCTTATCTAAATGAGAAAAATTCCCCAACACCACAATCTTTAAAATGCCAAGACTAAAGATCTACAAGCCAAAGGTCTGTTAGATTAAGGAAAGATTAAAAAGAGCCAAGTGCAACACTCAATTCAGAAGGTTCCCTTTTCTTTTGTAATAAAAGACATTAATGGAACCAATCAATGGTGAGATACAAATAAGGCGTGTGTATCAGAGCATAGTGTTACATCAGTGTTAATTTCCTGATTGTGATTCTATAAGAAAATAGTGTCAGTTGTGGATATGTGTATTTATATCCATCCTTGAAGTATTTAGGGCCAAAGGAGATATCACTGCTGTGATATAAACATTTAGGAAGAAAACACTTGGAGAAAGAAGGTAAAGACAACATGATAAAATGTTCATAGTCGAAGACTTGGGGGGGGGTAAACTATATGACAATCCTTTGTGCTAATCTTTTCTATGTCAAAATAAAATAATAAGAGTACAGAATTTAGCTCGGTGACAAAGCTCTTGCAAAGCATGCACGTTGCTCTGCGCTAAACCCTCAATACCACAATAATAATAGTTGTTGTTTTATTATTATTACACCCCGACATGGGAGAATCACTCCTTTAATTCCAATGCTTAAGATTCCGAGGCAGTTAGGCCACCACAAGTTCAAGGAGAGCCTGCTCTACATGTGAATTGTGAATTCCAGGCCAGGTACAGCCACATAGCAAGACCTTGTCTCAAAAAAAATTAAATAAAAGATAGCTTTTAAACTTTAAACAATGTTTAAGGTTATTTTGTTAACATCATATAAAAATCACAAGTGTATACTTGTGACTGAAGTCATGCATTTAATTCTTAGTAATGTATATTTTCATTTTAATGCCATATACTAAAATTCTAATGGAAAAGGCGATTTTGCATTTACAAGGAATGATCTAACGGATCTTATAATATATATGTCACTTGGAACTGCACAAACTGTCAGTCATCCTCCAGCAAGTGTTGTCCCCTGGGAGAACTGAATGTCCCTTAAGAGAACTGATTTACACAGCAGGACATTAAGTGAATGATCAAGACACATGGCACAGGTGAGCAATTTAAAGAAAGAGTATCATTTTACCACAACACATTTTTGTCTCTAAGCATTTTGCTCATGATATCTTTTTTATATTTTTCTGTATGCACCATTTTAGACTTGCAGTTTTTTCAAGGAAGCATTTCACAGCTTGATGAGATCTTTTTTAAAAAAATCTATGTATATTTGAGGCTGGTTAAAAACAACTATAATCTGAAAAAAAAGACGTCTTATTGACAAAATGGAACAAAATAGAGAGAAGGGGGCTCTTTATTATTCCCAAAGTGCCCAGAAATTTAAATGTGGTTTACCCCTAATCTGTCATAATCTTGAAATCTATGGATGGCCTTGAGCAATCTGTCTATGAGAAGTCTGGTATCTTGCATTTCTGACAGTGATATGAATCCAACTGTCATCTTGTTTTCCTGAGTATCTACTTTTCCTAATCTATTATAGTTTAGCTAATTATAGCTTTGCATTACAAGTCCTTCCATCTAAATTAGGCCCCAAAATAAAGAGACTGGGTGATTGTCTTCCTTGCATTTATCTAACTCAATTGATGAGTTATTAATAGTTCCACCCCCAGGTCAACATGAATAGGCATTTTTTGAACTTGCCAACTAGATAGGAAATATACTGAGATGTGAAACATACATGAACATATATAAATTGCTACCTTTATGTACAAAATTGAAAGCCAGATTCTCCATATGGGGCATAGAAGGTAACTTCCTTCTGGAATTATTATTAATGTCTTGGAATTATTACTGCCTGAGCACTGGTCTTGGGAAATTCTACTACCCCTAAAACTCGGAACAAGGTCCTGAAGTTATTCTTTTTTTATAACAGAACAAGAAATTTTATTATTTTCAATGCTGGTGATTACCATACTCTATACGTGTGTGTGCGCGCGCACATGCGATATAAAGCTGAACTAGGTTAATTTGCCACATTTTTACCAATGACAAAGGAATAACCAAGTATAGCTCAGAAACTAGGTAGGTCAGAGTAAGTTTGATTTTCTTTCTGAGCTCCAAGACACCAATCTAGCCTAATTCTTCATGGCCAGTTTTGTGCAAACCACCCATAGACCATGCTTGCACTCCCATTCCCTGGAAGACTGGACCCATTTTATTTGAAACAGGGCTTCTCATTGGCTGGGAGCTCACCTAGCAAGCTAGACTGTCAGTGAGCCTAGGGACCGCTCATCTCTGCTTCCCCAGAACTAGGGTTATGAGCACATGCCAGCATGTCTGGCTTTTAAATGTGAGTTCTGGGAATCAAATCCAGGTCCTCTTCATCACCAACTGATCTATCTCCCCAGCCTGTAGCTCACAGAATGTTCTTCTGCTCATCTGCCCTTCCATTTCTTTGCCATGTTGTACGAGCAGGGACCCCTCATCAGGAGACTGGCAAAATGGTGTTGGAACCTCCAATGAGCAGGAACGTGAGCCACGTAATATCTTTACTTTATAAGGTACCCAGTCTCAAGTAATCAGGCTTTACGTGGGTCCTGGGGGAGAGGGGAATTGAACGGGGGTGATCAGGCTTTACAAGCAAGTACCTTTAACCATTGAGCAATCTCTCCAGTCTACAACAATATTTTAATATGTTGTGTACATTTTGTGAGTCTGGAGTTTGTTTGCAGTGTCAAGAGGCCCTGGCATGACCATTCTCTCTCTCTCCCCCCCCTTCTCTCCCCTCAAATAAATAAATTAATTAAAAATAAAATTTTTGTTGCTCAACAAAATATGCCAAGTTGGAAATTATCTTCCAACTGTAGGCATCTCTCAACTAAATGATAAGTGCAAACAAGCAGGTACACCACAGAGGTGGGCTTTCAGGGCATTTTAGGAGTGAGAGGGAAACCAACCACGTGGAAACAGTATTTCAAAAACAGAAAAGAATTGAGAAAAAATAATAGCTGGATCATTGGTGATGGGTGGTGGCTCTTTCTAGTTATAATTTTCCTTATATTCACAAAATTAGGTTTAGATCTGGTGCTCCATATCCCAAGTCCCTCTTGCCATCTTGGTATGTTTCCAGAAATTAACGTGTGGCACTTGCTCACGTCACAGTCAAGGTTGCAAGCACAGAGTATGCAGACCGCTACAGGGAAGCATCCAAAGACCTGTTAAATGGCAGCTGCTTCATGTTTTCTTTGTACTGTACTTTATTTTCCCCACTAGTCTGCACTGAACAGTAACTCCCATCATACCTAGACAGACAGACAGACAGACAAACAGAAAGAAAGAAAGAAAGAAAGAAAGAAAGAAAGAAAGAAAGAAAGAAAGACCCATACCCTCATCTAAACAAGCAGCCCATGAGGACAAGACCACGTTTGATCTCCCAGAATTTTCATTATGAGCATTGTCTAGTCTTCCTCTGTCCCCTCTTTTCACCTTCAGACAGTTCTTTCTAGAAATAAGACGTTCTGCTTTGATGGTAGGCTAGGATTGAATTAAACGACTCCTGAATTTCACAAGGCTAATATTTCAAATTAGAAATTTCAGCTCACTCAACACATTCAAACACGCTTGTGTTTGATGAAGCGTTACTCATGTGAATAATCAGCTTGAATAATGTGTGAAAGTGAAGGGGTGATGGTTTAGGCAGTCACTAAACTGCACTTCCTTCCACAAATGAATGTTGGTAGGCAGAGAGGAGGGTGTGGCTCTTCTGCTCCCTAGGGCCTGTCCTGTCACCCTACATGGGGTTTCTGCAGCCCTGCATGCAGTGTTGCGGGTGGAAGGAGCAAAACCAGGTACCCAGCCATGCAGAGCAGACCATGTGCTCAGCTGGAGGGGTACAGGGAGATGGTCATCACATCATAACCTACAGACACTGCTGGATGCTCAGCCTTGGAATCCAGCCTATGAGACTGAGAGAAAAGTGATGTTTGGGTATGTTTAACAGCCAGGACTGTACTGTGCTAACTAATTCTGTCACTTAGAAACACTTTCTGTTTTAAAAATCATACAGGCAACCTTTTCACTACGTTGATTGTGATGCATTATTTATTTATTTGTTTGTTGTTAACACGATCTCAGTCTATATACCAGGCTGATCTGGAATTTACTATGTAGCCCAGGAGGGCCTCAAAGTCAGACATCCCTCTATTTCAGCATCCAGAGTGCTGGGATTGACCGTTGTGATCCACCACACCCTCATGGAGAGCCAATAAAAACAGACACCAAAAACATGGAGCACCCCCCCCCCCCCATCACAGCTCAACCCAAGTCCATTCCCACCTCCAGCCCGGATGTTCAGTCTCTTATTTTGGAGCTAGACCCAGCTGGGGCTTAAAACCGGCTCCAGACCTTGTGTAGCATTAGCAGATGGTGGAATCTTCGAGGAAGGAATTCTACCCTGGGTTTTCTATTCTCAACTAAATCTTTTAAACATAATGTGCTATTTCACCAGCTCGCTCAGCCTTCCCATTTCTTAACTAAGGCCTCCTTATCTCATGAGGAGGAAGAGAGTACAGGAGGGAAGTTAGCAAGGAGAAAATGTGTCTTGTGTATCCCATAGGTGTTAGTAGAAGCCAGTATTCTTTTCTTTTCAGACATCGGGATTTCTTTCCGTTTTCTGCTTTAAGAAATCCTTTTTGTTTTCCCCACTCTTATTTAATCATTCTTTTAGTTGTTGTTTGTTTGCTTTCTGTTTTTTTTTTCTCACTCAGTAGTCCAGACTGGCCTCAAACTCACAGAGATCCACTTCAGCCCCCCACCTCCCCAAGTGCTGGGATAATAGGTTTGAGTCACCACCCCTGGCCAAGGTCTAGCCAGACTGGCCTTGAACTCCAGATCTCCCACCTTTATCTCTTCAGCATGAACCACCACAACCGGCCTGGTGATTCTTAATTTTAAGATATTTTTGGTATCTTTACCAACTATCCCATAGAAGGAGCGTGCTGGGCTTAGATTAGAAATAGTCCTGTCAATCTTAACCCTTCAAACTGTTTGGAAGTGATAGCTGTTAAAAGGTTTTTTTTATTAATTTTTTAAAAAATCTGCTAGACATTTCCTGTGCTTCCATAAACTATTTAGCTGCCTAAATTTAAAAAAAAGTTGAATCATTCCTCCAAAAATAAAACATAAATGCCTGCCATATGTTATTTTTATAAAAGTTACTTTGCAAAATGGAAATTTGGGTTTTATTTTTGTTTATTTTTATTTTTGTTTGTTTGTTTTATTTTTCCCAATCCCTTTCTACCTATTTCCACTCCTGGTTCCTACTGATTCTATGAGTCATCACAGTCAAGCACAGTTTCAGCGGTGTTACGTGCATTCATAAGACACAAAGAAAAATTGAGACCTCACAGGCAGTCTCTAGAGGTCAGGACTTGGACTGAATAATGTTACCCTGAGTTGGCTGTTACTAAAGTACTGTGGTAGGCAGGACCCATCCATCCAGACTTCTGCTCTGATACCTGCCTTGCTCCATCAAAAATGAACCTCACTGAGCCAGCATGGTGGTACATGCCTGTGATCATCATTTTGGAGTTGGAGGCTAGCCTGGGCTCTCTCTCTCTCTCTCTCTCTCTCTCTCTCTCTCTCTCTCTCTATATATATATATATATATATATATATATATATATATATATATATATATATCCTGTTATGCATAAATCAACAAATAACCACTAGGATAAGAGATGCTGCTTGGGGAAAGAGGTGGGGACAGAAGTCATCAGCAGGCATCTAGGGAGCTGAAGCTGACGTTCAGGTGCATCCATCCATCCATCCATCCATCCATCCATCTATCTATCTATCTATCTATCTATCTATCTATCTATCTATCTATCTATCTATCTATCATCTATCTATTTATCTATCTATCATCTAAATCTATCTATCATCTATATCTATCTATCTATCTATCTTTTATCTATCCTATCTATCATCATCTTTACTGCGCCCCACAGGAATGTTGGGGGAAGACAGAGCAGGTACCTACTCTTTTTTTACAGCTGGCCACACTCACCTTTGGAGATGTGAAGTCCTTTTCCCAAACATCCAAGGTTGAAACCCTCCTCTGGCTTATATTCGATGCAAAGAGGTTGGTTGTTGGTCAAGATGGTAAATGGGCCCAGCGTTGTGGACCATTAATTAATAAGTTACTGTTGTGGATCCTCAGGGGAGCCCCTTTTGTTTAAGCACCTGGCTGTTGGAGAAAAATGCCAGGCAGGGTATCAGTTGCTTGGTGAATGTTTAAAGAATGAACAAAACCCGGGATAGCAGAGCAGGGGTCACCTAAGCGAAGGCCCAGCGCTCTATAAGGTGCACAGCCGTGCAAGGGGCTCACGTAAGGAAGCATTACCTGCAAAAACTTCAGGCTCGCATGTATTTATTTATTTGCAATTATGAAGTCTAAAGTTTGGCTTCCAGCAACCCACCGTGGATTAAAAAATATATATATGGTTTTATTAAGCTTTCGTTCTACCCATCCCTTTTTGCTTTCACGACCTAAATGCATAGGTTATTGAAAAGGGACCCAAAGCCCCAGGGGAGCGGTGGCATCTTAGAAGCGTTTAAGCTCCGTCCGTCCGGGGACAGAGCGGCGTCCCCGCCTGGAGCTCGCTCGTGGCTGGCGGTGTCAGGCTGGCTCGCTCGCTCGCTCGGAGCCGGGTTCCAGGCGAGCGAGCGAGCGAGCGAGCGAGGCCGCACTCCTTCCGCAGCACGCCCGGGGCGCCCACAGGCAGCCACCACCCCCGGCGGCCGCGGGGAACTCAGCCGGGGCTGGGAGGCGGGGCCTCGGGTGCACGGGAATTCCTATTGGCCAGAGGCTCCGGGATTGGAGAAGTCAAAGCTCTGTGATTGGTGGAGGCGCAGGCGGAGGGGGCGGAGCCGCTATAAGAGAGGCGCGCCTGCCGCGGCGCGGGTAGTGGGGCCGGGGGGAGTGCGCTCGGCGGAGCTCCGGGAGGCAGCCGGGAGCTGGCGAGGGGGTGGCGGGGACGGACCACGACCCGGACGGGGACCGGGGCCGCGGGGTGCCGGGCGGGCGCTGCAGGCCTGCGACTTCTAGGAGCCGCGCCGCCCGGGAGCCAGGCGGCCGCGGCGGCCCCAGCCATGCTGTGCTATGTGACGAGGCCGGACGCGGTGCTGATGGAGGTGGAGGTAGAGGCGAAAGCCAACGGCGAGGACTGCCTCAACCAGGTGAGCGAGCGAGCCTCGGTTCCCCGGGCCCGGACGGTCTCCAGCCGTCTCCCTCCCGCGAGCTGGGGCGTGCGTGGGGGGCGCGGGCGGACACAGGCAGGAGCCTTCACCCCGTCCCCTTCATCCGGCACTTTCCCGGCCCTGCGCACCTGCCGCAGGTGTGTGCATGCATGCCTGCGTGTGTGCGTGCGTGCGTGATGCCGCCCGTGGGCTAGGCGCGTGGCCCGGCAGCGCCACCCGCGTCCCGCGATGGGAGGCCGTCCCGGATCCCATCCCGGCTTCCTTAGCGGATCAGCCGGGCCTTGGCGTGGCTGGGCTGGCCGGCTTCTCCACCCCCGACACCCCGGGCTCGCGTGGGACGTGAGCATGGGTGCTGAACGGTGGTGCGTGGGTGGGTGGGTGGTGTGACAGGCGGCAGATGCGGTCCCAGAGCCTCGCTGCTGCTGGCTTCTGGTCCAGCTGTCCACCTGATGCGGTGGGGAAGCCGCTCTCGCACAGCTTAGCTGACACTTGTGGCGTGTAGCCCTAACGTGCTTGGCTTCTTTATCTTTTTGGAATCCAGATGGTTAAAATTGTCCAACTCGGCTGTGCAGATGGTGATCACGGAGGGAATCCCAGCTATTGGAGTTAGCAGGGAAAGACCCTCCTTCCTCAGCCTTCAGGGAGGCTGCTCTGGAGGAGGGGGGGGGGTTCCTTTTTCCTTTTTTCGTTCCAGAGAGATACTCAAGGAAGGACCAACATCCACAGGAGAGAGCTTACCTCAGGACTGAACTTTGATCGAACTAGGTGGCAGTCTTGGACTCAGGTGTGCTCAGATCGCTTGCATCCTTTGCTCACCTGAGCTGCGTTCATGTTTTGTTTTAGGTATGCAGGCGACTGGGCATCATAGAAGTTGATTACTTTGGACTGCAGTTTACGGGTAGCAAAGGTGAAAGCTTGTGGCTGAATCTGAGAAACCGGATCTCCCAGCAGATGGACGGGCTGGCACCTTACCGGCTTAAACTGAGAGTCAAGTTCTTTGTGGAACCTCATCTCATCTTACAGGAGCAGACCAGGTAAAGTGAGGTGAAATCAACCAATGTCAGGTACACCTCTGATTGTCCTGAGAAGGGCCACCGCAGGCAACCTCCCAGCTATTCCTGGGGAAATCCAACTTCAGGCACAGGAGTTTCTCTCCAAACTTCATTTTTTTTTTTTTTCAGAGCACAGTTGGTTGGATTGTTGGTAGGGGGAGCCACATAGTTGGACTGGATGTGTTTTCCAACTCTTCATTTTTGTTGTTGTTGTTTTTGGTTTTTTTTTTTTTCTTGTCTTTATAATATCCATGGGAGAGCTGGGTTGAATTCTTACAAACAAAAAGACAACCAGACTGACTTCCTGACTGCAGCATCTAGTGTCCGATAGTAACCCCGCCTCAGCAGTGTTACTACAGGTCACTCTAGCCTGTTCTAACCGAAAGCAGGAAACAGTTCCTCTTGGGTTACTTAAACTTGGTCTACTTCTTCTGCCTAGTGTCAGATTACAGTGTGTGTAGCGGGAGAGCTCTGTCTGGCTTCTTGCAGAATTTCTTTTTTTTTTTTTTTTGGAAAAAACTTTTTTCAAGTTTCATGGAAACTCCCAAGAACTCTTCAAAGTCTATCATAACTGAACTCCACCCCACAGATATATTAAACATGATCGCTGAGATTAGACTGTTAAATATTTCTCTTTCCTTTATTTTTTAAGCCATTAGCAGCGGTAGACAACCGAAGCATGTGGTCTACTTTTTCAACACCCTCCCCCCAAAAAATGTGTTCCCCTCTGGACTGGCTGTGACTAGCCACACTAGGAAAGTGATGTTTCATATTTATTACTGAGGTGGGAGAGACTTTAAATCTTCCAGTGGCATGTTGAAAAAAGAAAGGAAGGGAAAATGATTGCTTTTGAAAACATAGCAAACTCTGGATCCAGGCACTGTTGTTTTTCATAAGTCTGTGGCTTGGAAATGTGCCATGCATGTGAAATATGGGATTCTGAAAACGTTGAAGAATGATCAGTGAGCAGTGGTCCTCTTGAGTTTTTAACATGTCATTTTTGTTTGGTTACCAAATTACTGATAGAAACATACTATTGATTTGAATCTTAAACCTTTCCTTTGTCTTGATGAGGAACTTCAAAGGTTGAAAGAAATCATTTTGTTTCTGAAGGAAACAGGCACACTGAATTTTTAGTGCTCCTGAAAATACCTTGCACATGTTCACGTCGCACACTTAAGGATGTTTAGCTGTCTATATTAATCAGAATAGTCTCTCTCCTTTTCTCTCTTTACCCTAAATCTGATTTGTGGAAGCCTCTGTTTTGCACTTCACTATGATAAAAACATATAAAAAATATAAAAGAAAACATATACAGGACAACATTGGATTTTTTTTTCATTATGATTTTACAATTATTTAAGGGGATCTAGGTGAACCCAGTTTTAATGACACACTTATTTATTTTTTTAACCTGACTAAGTTTGCAAGAACCTAATCATTGAAAAAGTACAAATGATAGTGGCATAGGCATTTATATTATGAGCACATTCATGCTTTTTTATTGACTAGTAGACTGTCTCTACCTATGGTTTCCTGTTCTGTAATTGGGTCAGTAACTTATTACCAAATCCATCTTATTCATGCAAGAAAGAGACATTTATAAATTAGAACTTGAATCAGATTTCCTACCTTGGTTTTCCTTTATTTACTCAATTGACTTTGACTTGTGAGATTTATAGCTAATAGCACTCAAAGAACCTACGCAGGTCAACTAGGTAATTCTAATTGATTTTAATTCCTTTTAGAACTCATATTGAATGGTTAGTGTAAACTGGACCTCATGGTGCAGCCCTGTAATCCCAGATATTTAGGAGGCTGAGGAAAAAGATTACAAGTTCACCAGCCTGCCTGGGCTACAGAGTGAGTTCAAAGCCAGTCTTGGCAACTCAGCAAGACTGAAGAAATAAATAAAATTTTAAAGAAAAGTGAGAAGAGGTTTTGGGGATACAATCAATGGAAGAACACTTGCCTAGCATGTGTAAAGTTCAGTTCCCAGTATCAAAAAAGGAAGAAGGGGAGGATGAAGAGTAGACCAGAAAAAAAAAGTATGACTTTCTTTTGCTCTAGTGAATGTTGCATAGTTTTGCGAAGTTGAATTGGTTGGAATATAAAACGTACGTTTTTGCCTAAGGTTGATGTAGCATTCTACTTGAATATCTTGATAAAGCAATGTATAATTAATATTGTGCCTTGTAATTATGACATCAAAAGTTGCACAAGGTCCAGTTTGCATTTACCATTTTTTTGTAGTTAGCATTTTTATATTTATGATACTAAAGAAAAAAAGCACTTGGTTTTCCTTAATTTTGTATTAGCAAAATAAAACTTGTTGATAAGCTTTGATGGCCCATTATTTGTTATAAGCTATTTATGTAAAATGCAAGGAATATATAATCTCTTCAAGTATTGAGTGAGCACAGCTTTCAACTCAGTTCTGAGAGGTGAGTTTTTAATGAATCATGAGGAGGGTACACTTAGCGTACTTGAGATGTCTGGACAGTTTAAGTAGTACTGAAGTTAAGTAGTACTGAAGCTGTTGTCAAAGTGGTTCTGTGTAGACATTAGCCTGCTCTTAGGGTGCTGAACTTCACATGGAAGGGTAGTTAATCCACTAGTTCACATCAGACCAGGCAGGCCACTGAGAGGGTGACAAGCAGAAGGCCTACATATGATTGGATGATCTGGGAGCCAATAAGATGCCTGTGTTTTGAGTCCAGCTTTGCCACCAGCTACCCAGACTTCCAAGCTTGTCTTCTATGACAGGCCCAGGCACTGGTCTCTAAGTGTCTCCCAGCAGGAACCCCTCCCCCCTCCTGTTTCTGCTTTGTCTCTGTATTGTCCTTTACTTTCCTATGGACGTTTTCTCTGAAGACAAGTGTTGGCTAGGAGTCAAGTGTCTGTTTAGATTGCCAGATAGGGCTAATGGCTCACCAAGTCTCTGGCCCATTTTTAGATTTGATTCTACTCAAGCTGTTGGTTTTCTCTAAAAGGGCCTGGGAAATGGGAGGAGGGTCTGCTTCAGCTGGCATGGTTTGCAGATGAGGCAGCAGGTATTTCACAGATGTTTACCATGCTTTGGATTGAAGTGAGAAGGGAAACAAATTAAAGCACTCTAGAAGTAAATCTGAAATAATAATTATCTTAGAAAATCTTGCCTTTCAGAGGCTTTCAGTCATTCAGCCTGAATTTCCCCAGCATCTTCAAAACTAGAGATCAGGGAAGCGCACACTTGATTGCTTGTAATTATGCCATCCTCTGCTGGCAGGGTCTTTTTTTTTTCTCCCCACTTGGCCACATTTTGGCAGCACTCTGTGATCTTTGCCAGGGAAGGTCTAGTTTAGTCAAGGTTAACCAATATCTATAATTCTTTTTCCCAGAAAATAGTCCTAGTACAAAGATTCCATGAGCCTTGAATTAAATTTTCAGTGAAATTATTCAAGATTTCAGTGTTGGGAACAATAAGGGTTAAATCCTTGCTCCCTGACTTCAATTGCAGCCTTCTCCAGCCTTGTCATGAAGGATGAACTCTCCCAAGAGATCATGTGTCACTCTAATCATTGAAACTCCATTAAAATTGGTCACCATTGTATCCTCAGAACCTGGCAACTGTACCAAATAAATATTTCTTGAACCAATAAATGAAGAACTTACAAGTAAAATATTGGTTAACCGATACAAATTTTCTAATAGATATTGAAATGCTCTTGTAATTTGCTTCTGCAAGCTGAAAAGGTCTGTATATATTTTACAAAACCCTCACCAGTAAAAAATGTCTTGTAGTGATTTATTTTCTGTTTAGAACTTGCTCGGTCCTTGGCATTCTTCCTTTCCGTCTCCCCTTTCACCCATTACAGACCATGTTTAGTGTGACTGTTACTTTCTAAAAGGAACAAGAACTCCCCTGATCCTTTGCTGATGTTCGGATAGTTTTGAAGCATCTGTTGATCTTACTTCAACCAATTTATAGTCCTAGGTATTTATTAGCTCGGTTTCTTCCAGTCTTCCAACAAAAGTCACGTGGGCTGGCTTGGGGAGATGGCTCGACAGGTTTAAGAGTGCTTGCCGTGCCACTGAGAGGGCCTGGGATGACCTGAGTTCAATCCCCAGCACCCACACAAAAAATTGAACATGCATGTCTGTAACCCCAGTCTTGCAAGGATGGTATGGAGACTGGAGAATTGTTGGGGCTCTCTGACTGAGCAGTGCCAGGTTGAGGGAGAGACTCAGTCTCAAAGGAATATGCAGATGTACCTGAGGCACACACATGTATGCACCACACTCATCACATCACATACCCCAGGTACACACACACACACACACACACACACACACACACACACACACACACGCACACACACGTCAAGACATAATGTTAATCACATAGTCTTGTGGAAATCTATGAAAGATTTTATGTTAAAACCCACAAAGCAAATGTCATATGCAAACAAGAGGCAGGAATGATATGGCCATTTCAGTTTGGAGCTGAGTCCAATCTGTATGTAGGGCCTGAAATCATGCCCTAAGTCTGTCTTAAGGTCAGTGCTGGAAAAGGTTGTTAATATCATTTACCTGTCTTCCGTATGCTTCAGGATGAATTGCGTTCTTTAAGGTGCTTTAACACTGCAGTGTGTACCTATAAATGGAGGTATCAATGAGTTCTTCATATCAATGGTGTACCTCAGAGTAGAGTCAGTCTCTCTCCATGCCCAAATATAAAATAAGACAAGAAAAAGTAAAAAGACAAAAACATACATGTGTATTATTCCAAAAGAAAGAATAAATTGAAGACTAAAGGATATTTGTGTGTTATATGGAGCTTATTTTAATCAAGGAATCCCCATCTGGGCACCTTCAGTTCACGTATTTGTATAAAGTATTCAAAAACCATTCTTTAAATTGGCATTTTAAATAAAATGTAATTATTTAGAAGGCACTTCAAGTCTGGCTTGGTGAGCTGTATGGAGGAGCTGTGGGGACACACTTTCTCTCTTGATTCCTTCTGTACCACCAACAGGGCCTTCCAAACCAGGCAGATAAAGAAATGGTATAGTCTGAAGTTCCTGAACCAGCCTGGCCCTGTGGAATCATTGCTTCCGAGGAATCTGGGTTGTTGACAAGAGATGGCACCTGGAGATTTCAGGCTGGACTGGATTATGCCTGCCTTAGACCTGTGTCTCCTGTGGTGGTGGATGAGCACATTTTGTAGCTTTCTGCTTTCAAGTAGCAACAGCCTTCAAGCGCTGGTTCTAAGGGCTCTTAGGGTTGGGCGGTTCCCTTCCAGCTATCCTATCCTTATCTTTCAGCTGCTGGGGGGGAGGAGGGACACCTTGAACAGTGCCTCTCATTTGGGGGTTTTGAGAAGGATCTCTGAGCCAGAGCAGAAACTTGACTTGGTAATTCTATGGTAATTATTGGCCTATCACAGGTTTCTAAGTTACAAGACCTCTGTAAAGTAGACCTGTACTCAGATCCTGATATTACTTTCTCAACCTCTTGGAGGAATTTTAGATGTAGAGAAAGGTTGAAGATTTTTACCATCAACACCCACATGGCCCCACCTAAATTCTAGTTTATTATGCCTACTTTATTATGTAGTTAAGTATTGATTGATTCCTCCACCCCATCCATCAATCTGTATTTCTGATGTATTTCAAAATAAATTGTACATACTTCCTCCTAAATACTATATGGTCTTTATTATAAACTAAAACATACATTAGCATAGTTTTTCTTTTTTAAGACTTTTTAAATGTTTATTCATTTTCAAGCAGAGAGAGAGAGAGAGAGAGAGAGAGAGAGAGAGAGAGAGAGAGAGAGAGAGAGAGGCCACCAGGGCCACCATCTTGTGGGTCTGGCTTATATGGGTACTGGGGAATTGAACCGGGGTCCTTAGGCACTGAAGGCAAGTGCCTTAACCACTGAACCATTTCTCCAGCCCCATAGTTTTTTCTTGTGATATAAAATTTACATACCATAAATGCATGAATCCTAATGTATTAAATGAACCTCATCAAGGTTTAGAACGGCATTATTATAGAAAAGTACCTCATGTCCTTCTGCAGGAAGTCCCTACTCTCCCCTCCTCCACCTGCCCCACTGCATGACCGCTGTGCATTTTCCACCCCCTGAAGATTCGTTACACATCTTCAGCTTGATGCATCTGGGATCGTGCAGTACATACTGCTTTGTGTCTCCCTTTTCATCACATAGTTTTTGAAACCCATTCATGCTGCTGTGTATGTCAGTGAGGTTTTGCTCTTGGTAGTGGTTCTGTTTTATTTTATGTTGCTGGGGAGTGAACCCAGGGCCTGAAACATACTTGTGCATGAGCACTGAGCTCCATCCCCAATCCTGATTTTTCCTTTTTCTTACTGGATAGTATTCCATTGTGTGGAAATCCTACTTCTTGTTGATCCATCATCCTTTTGACAAACAGCTGTTTTCCATGAATAAAACTGCTATGAACATTCTAGTACAAGCCTTTTTCTTCTTTTGTTCTAGACACATATGTTTTTATTTATCTTGAATAAAAATATTCAAGAATACAGTAGCTGGGTCATATGTGATTGTAAATTTGTATTAAGTTACTGCCAGATCTTTCCCCAAAGCCTTCCTATTCCCACCAAAAACCTGAGAGTCTAGTTTCTCCCCATCCCTGCCAGCCTCTGGCTGATACATTAGTGGCAGAGTGTGGTGGCTTTAATTTGTGTTTCTTTGATGGTTAATAATAATAGTCTTTTACATGCTTATTGGCCTTTCATATATTTTCATTTGTGAGGTATTCAAGTCACCCACTTTTATTGTCTGCCTTTAGTGTTGAGCTGTGCATGCTCCCTATGTCTCCTGCTACCTGTTCTGGTGAGATTGAGTTTTATAAATAGATGTCTGTAACGGCAGAGCTGGGGATTAGAATTTAGATAATACCCCACAAATTCCAATGCACCTCAGAATTTAAGGAGCACCCGAATTCTTGTCTATAAAGTTAAAGAATTAAATTATAGACCACCAGAGGATAAGGTATAGCGGGAGACTTTATTCAAGAGAGAATGGGAAGTTACACAGATCTCCAGCCACCAGTGTGGAGAGGACACATAGGAGAAAGTTTAATAAAATCTATGCTGTGTAGCCAAATAAGCAAAAGAAGAAAAGATAACAGAAAGCTCCCATCATGAGGAAAAAGTTTCATGTGGGAAAAATCTGTAGTGTTGCCTCCCTAAGGCCTAGAGATTCAGATGTCCTTCTCCTAAAATGCCATGTGCAGGAATAAGAGGCTGGACTTTGTTTCAGTGACTTTTTAAGACCTTTACCAGGTAAGTCAGAGAGCGAGCTGGTTGGTTTGAGCTCTAGCTAGATACCTCCCACTTGGGGAGGGGGGGGGGTCATGCCTGGAATCTGTGATCTTGTCTGAAACTGTCACAATCCTCCCTCTGAAGAAATAACCCTAACTACTGTTTAGGGTATTGGGGTGCAGAATTGAAAAGAATCTCCAGAAAAAAAAATATTTATGTTCTAAGAAAAAAATCAAACAAGAATACCCACAAGAATACTCATTTTCGTCCTGCAGGAGGCAAGGCAAGGCTCCGACTGGAGGGTTAAGGAGGAGCTTGGCAACATTGTGTGGGGTCTCTCTCCTAAATTCCCGCATGTCCTCCTGTGCAGGGCCTATTCTCCTGATGCCTTTTGGTGAGCAGGAGTTGTTAATTTTGATGAAGTCTGATTTATTCATTTTTTTCCTAGTTCTTTTTGGTTGTATCCTGAAAAATCCAGTTACCCCCACTTCATGAAAACACCCTTAGGTTTAGTTCTTTTTTTTTTTAACTTTTTATTTATTCATTTTCAAGCAGAGAGAGAGAGAGAGAGAGAGAGAGAGCGCACCAGAGCCACCACCTTGTGGGTCTGGCTTATGTGGGTCCTGGAGAATTGAACCTGGGGCCTTAGGCACTGGAGGCAAGTGCCTTAACCGCTGAGCCATCTCTCCAGCCCAGGTTTAGTTCTTAAACTATGATTTATGGATTTAGCTTTTACAGGAAGGCTTCTGAGCCAGTGAGAACTGAGTTCTGGTTTACTAAAATGTTAAGATACAGTACAAGAAATTCACAGCACTTCTGTTTTGATTTTCTCATTTTTAAATGTAACTCGGCACGCAGAGTTTGGTCTAAAATAAACCAATGTGGTTAAGTGACTCATTGGATGGAGACATGTGTGTGATTGAATTGGGGTCGACTGTGAAGTGAGTGACAGGCTGGCAGTCTTCCCCATGGCTACACTATGGAACAAATACAAGGCAGTCATTGGTAGTTGAGAGGTTTTGAAATTAACTAGCTAAGCATTTTTAAAATGTGTTAGCTTAGTGACTTACTTTTGGAGCATAAGAGTGAATTTGGATCCAGTTATTTTACATTTCTCATCAAAACCTTCAAAATTATGTAATTGTTAATATAACTAGAAAGTGGTAACCAAGTGTAACCTTGGCAGTGAGCAGATATGTCGTAGTCAGCCACACACCGCTGGGATGCATCTTCAAACCAGGCACAATATGGGGGAGGAAGATATTTATTGAAACTCCAGATAGAGGGGAAGTTCCGTAACAGCGAAAGAGGCTGGCCTCTTTCAAAGGTCCAAGGAGAGAGAGATCCCCATCACCAACACCATACACACAGAACAGCAAACAGGCAGGAGAGCAAGGAGAGAATTTCTTCCCCTTTATATAGCCTTAGGGTGGGGTCTTGCAACCCTATCCCAGACTTAATGGCTTCCTGAGTCTCTGGAATTTCCTTCCTGCATGGCCCACACAGGAAAGGATGTTTACTTCCAGCTTCTTTGAGCTTCTTTACATCCTGCCCCTTGCTGAGAGGCTGCCTTCCTGTAAACATCCTCAGAAAGCCACCCAAGAAAATTTAAAAGATCCAAGTTGACAACAAAACCTAACCATCACAAGATGGATAACTACTATTTTTTTGTCTTTGCTTGTGTGTGTGTGTGTGTGTGTGTGTGTGTGTGATGTGGTATGTGTGGTATATACACATGTATTCCCTTGTAGCATCCTGTGTGCTTGCCTACAGTGGTGGGTGCTCCAATCAACAGCTTCTTGTAGACTCTGTAGATAATGTCCAGAGATGACTTCTCCTCAAACTCTTTTTTTTAAATAGATGGTACTGTTTAACTTTTTATTTATTATTTTTCAATTTACTTTTTAATTTTGTTATCCATAATTAGATACTCTTAATAAGAGAATAATGTGCTGATGTCACCAATTCCCCTATTTCCCTCTTCCCTGTCCCCGATCAGTGATCAGTTGGATTTCCTTCTCCGTGGGCAGTCTGATCAGTCCATGGGGTAGGGGGTTATGAATAGCCTAGGAATCAACCCAGGGCTCACTAAGCTCCACTAGCATAGCTAGCCAGTGAGCCCTATCTGCTCCCCAACTCTGGAATTACGGGCACAAGATACCATGGTCAGTTTTTGTGTGCAAGTCCCAACCACCTCCCCAGCTCCTTGTGAGTGGTTCTCAGTCAAGGATTTGTTCCTATCAATTTCCCAGATCTCAACCATCTGGCCTGTAACTGTCTACCTCTTCCCTCTTCTTCCTCTTTCTCCCCATGAAGTGGGTGAAAGGTTACCAACCATAACAAAGCAAGCAGATGGAGTTAAAGAAGCTATGCTGCAGTGATTTTAAGGTAAAGGTATCAAAAGTGGATGCCATGGGCAGTGAGAGACCCTGTCTCACAAAATAAGGTGAAGAATGATTTAGGAAGATACCCAATGTTCACCTGTGGATCTGTGTGTGTGTGCTCACACATTCACTCACACCCATTCAATTATACATATACAGGCACACCACACACACACTCAAAAGCTGAGCCCTTGACGGATTCCTTGTTGGGAAAGTGACTCTCTGCACTGCCACCCTCCCCTTGGAAGGAGCACACTGGTCTGTGACAGCTCATCAGAGCTAGTGACCTTGGCTGCCGCTGCTCCTTTATACTCCAGTGCAAACACTTGTCACCTCGAAGTGGTGTGTGGCAGGAGTTATTTGGATAGGCTGTGTTCCTGGCTCTAAATAGCTATAAGTTCCATCTAAAAAGCAACCATCAGACGTGTTCACCCAGTCACCCCCATGTGGGGCTGGGCACAGAGGCAATGCATGACAAATCTTTATTGACTTGAAGTGAAAAGGTGCCTTTGTAGCCATGAAACTGCAGCAAGCAGGCTGGGCCCTCAAGAGTTCACATGCCCTGTGAGGAGTGTTCATGCCTCAGGGCATCTTGTAAACCCAGCCCAGGCTGTGAGCCCCACCCACACCCAGAGAGGAAGCCACAGGCTCTGTTTGCATTGGGTTGCTGCTGCTTTGCTGGGATTTGGCGGCTGTCCCTCCTGGAGTAGGCGGAGAGAGTTTGGAAAAAAGAAATTGAATCCATTTGAAACTCTTCTTTGGCAGGCTGTCCATACTATTTCTTAAAGCAGGAAGCCGTTTCTAACTCTGTACCAGGAAAACAAGTCAAGAGACCTTTAAGTTAGCAGTAATTAAATCGAGAAGACTTAGTTTGTGGTGATAATCTTAAAAATCTCTTGGCACATAGTTTCTTCTTGAATGTAAGCATATATGAAGAGTTGGGTTTCCTGAAAAGATCCCCCTGATTGAAGAGACTCCGCTCCCTCGACAGCCATATCCACGAAGCTGTGAGCAGCTCAGGGCTGTGGGAATGCGAGACACATCCTATGATCTCTGTTTAAGCCAGGTATTTTTGTGGTCATTCCTTCACCCAAACAGCCGCCTTGGCAGTTTAGCAGTGCGTCAGAAAATATGTTAAAGACTAGCAGATGTTTGAATTAATAAAAACCATGTTTAACTTCTTTCCGTGCTATTAGGAATTCTTGCCTTGATCTCTTCTTGGGATCCTGGGAAACTGCAGCACTTAAGGAAGTTTGATAATTGTGAATATTTCTGTGTCATTATTAAACTTGACTGTTTCCTAGTTAAGGAGGAGCTATGGCTTTGAGTCTCCCTGTTGCCCTTGTGCTGTAGCCTCTCTCCTGCGTGAGTTTCTTACCTTTCTCTTACTCCTCTGCCTGGAGTGTCAAACCTGGAGTGAGTGGTGTGTAAGTAGAAGCAGTGTTGAGAATTGGAAGGATTAGGGAATTGGATTTATATAGGGTTCAGAGCATAAGTAATGGTTATATTGAATTTATTAGCGGAAGGAATACTGTGGCTTTTAAGAACAAGTTATCAATGGAAGGTTAAAGCTTCATGTTTGTCAGAGACAAATGTCATAACTTCAGCCAGCTTTTCTATGGTGGCCTGGGATTTTGGGCAATAGAAACAATAACTGAATATTCCCAGGAGTTTCCGAGTGTGGCACACCCGGCAGCAAGTGTAGAACACAGTGTTGTATACACTGAGGGGAGTTCTAACAGGGTGGAACTACCTTTGGAATACAAAATAATCCCAGGTGTGTGGTGGTTCACACACATGTTATGATGTTAGCGGCAACTAAGGCAGCCTACATGCTGCTCTCAGAATGGAACTAGCGCTTGTCACCCGTCCAGTGCTGTAGTAAATAGATGGTCTGTACGCAACATGGACAGGCTGCCATGAGGTCAGATCTTTGAAGGAGAGGACTTGTCCCTTTCCTGGGGCATAGCGGGTAGAGAACTGGAGGCTATATGGTGGTGAAGCCTGGGTTTTAGCCGCCCTCATCTTCCTGAGCAGGCTGTAATGGTAAGGAGGTCCCTTGAAGGATTTTAGGCAGAAAGGGGAGGCATTCTCAGTGGAAGCAGTGACTATAAGCAGCCTGGAAGCTGAGCTGGTGGAGTGGCAGGAGGGCATCTTTCAGTCATGACTTCCCTGGCATTTCAGAGCTGCCCAGGTGGCAGGAATGGAAGTGGGTGTACAGGGTTCCCAGAGACAGGAAGGAGATGGAGACTGAAAAGTGCATCTGTGCTTTCCGTTGGGAGAAAGTGGGCTTGGGAAAGTTTGGATGGAGCTAAAACTGAGGAGCTGAGGAATACCAGTCGTCACTTGGAATAAAGGCCAGGCTTTCAAAGTTTCTGAAGATTGTATCAGAATCCACTTGAAGATAAGTTTTCTGATTATTTCTTTAAAACATTATAATGGAGAAATGTGTGTGTAACTAGGTTGGATCTGTGATCTGTAACTAAATTTGCCTTCATTAGATATATTGTTTTTGAGTTATTTTTATTCCAGAAAAACTTGACTTATTTTGTTTTAATGCATGATTTAAAAGAGTTCCATAGCAATAAGAATATTCACCTTAACTTTTAAATGTGCTCTGTTTTCTACACTTAAAAAGAAGGCACTTGGTTATAAAAGTGCTGAGCAAGTTGAGTTAGTTTGGTGGGTTTTTGCAGCTCTGGGGATGGACCCCATGGCTCACACATGCTAGGTAGGTGCGCCACACCAGCCCTGCCTCAGCCTGACCTCATGTCTACCTTGTTTTGCAGGCACATCTTTTTCTTACACATCAAGGAGTCCCTCTTGGCAGGCCACCTCCAGTGCTCCCCAGAGCAAGCAGTGGAGCTGAGTGCCCTCCTGGCCCAGACCAAGTTTGGGGATTACAATCAGAACACTGCCAAGTACCACTTCGAGGAGCTGTGTGCGAAGGAGCTCTCCAGCACCATCCTGAACAGGTGAGGCCGCAGCCTACCAACTTGCCAACAATCTCCAGAGGAAGCTGGGCCTGTGGTGCGCACAGATCATTTGTGAGGTTGAGCTCAGGTCATTGCCCAGTTTGACCAATTACTTTCAAAAGATTCATGCGCTTTTGGGAAATTAAAAAACACAAAACAGCCCACAGAGATAAATGCCCTTATATGAAATGCTGTACATAATGAGAATTTCTAAAATGTGTGACCTTTGAAAAATGCAAATCGCCTATCATAAAAGTCTGTCATGTTTATTGGTGTTTGCTTCAATGCAGCAAGTATTCAGTCCAGAGGCTAACACAGGCAGCTTAGTTATCTGTTCCTGCATAACAAGTTATCCCCAAAGTCAGTGGCTTAAAAAATGACCTTGGTGGCTGAGAAAGTAGGCAGGGAATGGGCCATGGCCCTGCTGGGTCTGCTGGCTTGAGGCTGCCCCTGAGGCCAGAGTCTAGCTGCTTTTACGACAGTCTGCTCTGAAAAGCCCAGCTGAGGGAGAGCTCCATGTCGAGGATGTCTTCCATTAGTGTGTTGGTCGGCCTTCACCCCTTGCATCCAGCCTCAGAGTTCTTGCTGTGGTAGCCCACATGAGTGAACCAACTCAGAGCCAGGAAAGAAATCAGTCTTTGCTGGCTGAATTTAGAAGTAAGTCATACCCCCATGACACCCACCGAATTCTGTTCATTAGAAACCAGTCAGGAACCCAGCTCACACAGGGAAGGAACTTACATGGGGAGTGGGTGCTCTTGAAGAGCCACAGGAGAGGTCATCTGCCAAAATAGATAAGTAAACCCTGGATTCAGCAAATGACCCGTCAATCCTTTATGATGCTTACTGTCACTGCTTACCACATTTATGTAGACAAACGCATGAGGAATTCTCACACATGTTCATCTTGTCTTACAGAGCTTCCTTAATTTTTTTCAATTTTTTTACCATTCAGCATCCCCAAATGTGTTCTCCACTGAATATTTAATAGTTGAAATCTTGAGCAGCCTTAGAAGTAGTTTACAGTAAGTTTGTTAAATGAAACAGAAATAATACCTTTATGTTTTGTGATTTTTAGATGACCATATCACTGTAGTTCACTAGTGAAAATTATATGATTGAGAGCTGTGTAAGTTGATGTCTCCATATAATACCTCACGTCTTGCTGTCCCACAGCATTGTGGCAAAGCATAAGGAGGTGGAGGGCATCAGCCAGGCTTCAGCCGAGTACCAGGTCCTACAGATTGTCTCGGCCATGGAGAACTATGGCATCGAGTGGCATGCTGTGAGGGACAGCGAGGGACAGAAGCTCCTCATTGGGGTTGGACCCGAAGGGATCTCCATTTGTAAAGATGACTTCAGCCCGATTAATAGGTAACCCAAGCCTCAGCATTGTTAATTCTAAGCATGTAGACGGCTGTAGCTTTCACTGGGAAAATGGAAAGCAGATAGAAGTCTACTAAACCTGTCTCTGTCTCTAAAGATTAAAGTGGTTCATATTGGTACTCATTTTTCAGACTTTAATTCTTAAATGCTAACATAACGTGTACTGAAGTAGCAGAATTAGTACTTTTCAAATAAGCTGTTCATGGCCATAAATGTCTCATAACCACTTCTGTATCCTTACATGCATACACATCACGACATGAGCCAATGCTTCCTGTCATTATGTGCAAACGTTTTTCAGATGTCTGTAGAATGAGGAAGGCGAGTTGTACAATTAGTTAGGTGGGTCATGGGTAATCTGCAAAGGCATGTACATGTTGTGATAAATAACGTGTTCTAAGTGTACTCACTTTCTTCATCCTGTCTTTTAGGATAGCTTATCCTGTGGTGCAGATGGCCACTCAGTCAGGAAAGAATGTGTACTTGACCGTCACCAAGGAGTCTGGGAACAGCATCGTGCTGCTATTTAAAATGATCAGCACCAGGGCGGCCAGCGGGCTGTACCGAGCTATCACCGAGACGCATGCTTTCTACAGGCATGTGCCACTGTGTCCCCCAGAAGCCTAGTGTCGCAGCTCTGTGACTTTGAGGTGGCAAGCGGGTTTCTGTGGTTTCTTCTCTGTGTCAGTGAGTCTTGAACAGCACTGTGTTTCGCAGTCCTTATGGAGTCCTTATCCACACAGGCCTGTTTCTCCACAGAGGCGCCCGTGTGTGAGCTGCTCGAAGTCTCTGCTTATCTCTCGCCTTACTTTCTTGCAGCGCCCATGCTGAGATAGCCCAGGGCCTAGGCCTGTCCTGCTGTGTCTGCACAGGGCTTTCCCTGCTGGGTGAGGTCCTGTGCTAAACCCTCACCCTTGACACAGTCAGGAGTTTTATATATATTCCAATCTAATTTTATTTACCTGGTTTCTTGAGGCAGAGTTTAGCCTTTCTGGCCTGGAACTCAGTTTGAGCCTAGGCTGCCCTCAGACTCAGGGAAATCTTCCTGCCTCTGCTTCTCAAGTTCAGGGATTGCTGGCATGCACCAGCACACCAAGCCAGAGTGAGGAGTTTTAAATGACCGCCCAGGTCCCTCATTCCAGAGGGCTCTTCCCAGCTGAGTTCTTAGTGGACTCAGAAATTTGGGAAACTAAAGCGAAGAAATGTAGTTGTTGGGCAGCTATCAAATCTTTCATATTAAAACTGACCATGGAGCAGAATGGAAAATTTGTAGACATTTTTAACATGAAAGCCAAAGACTTCAAAGGAAAATGCCCTTTTTCTTCCATGAACTGCTTTGGACAGCAGCTCACCTCTGAGAAGAGGAAATGCCTGATCTTCATATGCTTAGCTGCTTTCCTGGAGCTATTTTAAAAACCCTTGAAAAGCTTGGAGGTGGAGTCACTGAGCTACCTAGCTCAAACAGAATGGGCGCGAAGCTTATTCTCAGGCCTACTGAGCACATTGAATGTCTGCTAAGCCAGGCATGGTGACACACATCTAATAATGCCAGTACTCAGGAGGCTGAGGCAGGAGGACCGCAGGTTCCAGGACAGCCTGGGCTATATAGTGAGCCCTTATCTCAAGAAACAAAATAGGTGGGTGGGAGGAGATAGACAGACAGACAGAAAAAAATGAATATGTAATGTCTGCTGATGTACTATTTTTATTGACTGCAGGGTCTAAGAGTCTGTATAATACAGCTTCCTGGGCTCTCCAGTAGTAAAGCAGACCTTCCTTCTATCTTTCTTTGCTTGCAGGTGTGACACAGTGACCAGTGCCGTCATGATGCAGTATAGTCGCGACTTGAAGGGCCATTTGGCATCTCTGTTTCTGAATGAAAACATTAACCTTGGCAAGAAGTATGTGTTCGACATTAAAAGAACATCAAAGGAGGTGTATGACCATGCCAGGAGGGCTCTGTACAATGCTGGCGTTGTGGACCTTGTCACGAGAAGCGACCAGAGCCCTCCTAGCTCCCCTCTGAGGTCCTCTGAGAGCAGCCTGAGCTGCGGCAGCTGCCAGGGCCTCAGCTGCCCACAGACCAGGGCGCTGCAGGAGAAGCTGCGCAAACTGAAGGAAGCCATGCTGTGCATGGTGTGCTGCGCGGAGGAGGTCAACTCCACCTTCTGTCCCTGTGGCCACACTGTGTGCTGTGAGAGCTGCGCTGCCCAGCTGCAGGTCAGTCGTGAGTGAGGGTCTGTGAGGTGCGTAGAGCAGAGGGCACCGTCTCCACCCGGAAGGAACTTGGTATTCAGTGATTGAAACATTATGGATTCGTCTGCTGTTTCCAGCAGCCCAGTGACTCGAAACCACTGGCTTTCCATTCTCACGATTGAGTGCATCTAGTAGCCAAGCCAAGGACCAGGCGCCTTTTCCATTTCAGGTTTGCTCACATTTAGAAAGAAGGTCTTTTATTTGCCTAAAACATTTGACAGGCTACTTAGATTTTTGGATTGTAGTTAGCTGTCATTGTCCCTGGGTGTGCTGTTTACTCTGGTTATCTGGGATTCATCTTCCTTTATTGCTCTGAACACCTCCAGGGACCAGTTGGAATGTTGGCTACTTATTGGCAAGTCAAACTGGTTTTAATACAAAAAATGAAAATAACCCATGTGTAGCATTTTTTCCTTTCTTATACTTTACATTTCTTCTTAAAATCTTTTTTTTAAAGCCACTATGGGTAGATGTAAAGCTGCCTTCAGGGCTGCCTGTGTCTCCATGCGTGTCCCAGGCTTGGCTTTTCCCGCCACATCTACGCGTGTGCCTCCATCTCCCCTTTGGTTGATGAAGGGCAAGTGCCTGCCAAGAAGAGGCCACCAGAGCCTAGAGATGTTTCCTGGGCTGGGAGCAGAGCCATGCTCCCTGGCCACAAGGGAATCTGCCCACTAGTATTAGTCCAGTTGTCTGAGCCCAGGCCTGCATGGTGGCCAGAGGTGTCGTGGCCTCTTGCTCTAAGGACCTTGGCCTGCACAGTAACTTAAGAACCCAGATCCTCCAGATGTTTCAACAAGCACTGTTACCTTCTCTTTTCCAGTCGTGTCCAGTCTGCAGGTCCCACGTGGAACACGTCCAGCACGTCTACCTGCCAACCCACAGCAGTCTTCTCAACCTGACCGTCCTCTGACCTCCCTGCGTCGTCCAGCACGCTGTGCTGCCACGCCATGAACTGCACTCTTGTAAACTATGATCATGATTTTGTGGGAAAAAGCTCACTCCAACATCCATCTGCCATGCAATGTTTTTTAAAAATAATGAAAAAAGAAAAAGGAAAACAAGAACATAGCACTCCCCACTGCAAAAACACATCCAAGTGTAGAGCTAAGAACTCTAGTGCTGGGGACCAGGGGGAGCTCTGGGGCGACACGTTCCTTAGACTCTGTGTTTTTATGATCAAGGAAAGGACTAGGTGGTGACGTCTTTGTCAGTTAAGTGTCAATGTAGCCAAAAAACTTGGGTACCTTTTAGGAAATAATGTCATGTGTCTCCTTAATGTAGCCCCAGGCAGCAGATTCTGTAAGTTAGTTTTAAGAATTTACTTGGTTCTTTTTTGTAATGGTCATGGGGCACTGAACATTTTTAATAGGAAAACTTTTCTTAAATAGGCATTGTCATAATGTCACTTCTGTCTTTATAACTTGGCCGAAAATGAGTGGAAAGCAAGTAGATTTCAAGGATCTTGTGACTTTTAAGTTTGACAACAATGTTGTCAGGTTTGAGTAGTCTGACTCAGAGCAGATAGGAGGCTTCCTGACTCCATTTCTCTTTCCTGGCTCTGTGCCTCATGCCTTTTGATGGCAAAATAGCACCAGTTTGGTTAAAAGATTCCCGTGGAGTAGTCAAGCACTCCATGGGCTTTTGAGCTGTATTTTAAAATTGGAAAGTCAGGAGAGTTTACTTGGGCAGGGAAGGCCCAGCTCACTCAGAGAGGCAGAGCCTACGGGTGTTCATGAGGGCGTTCTCCATTTCTCCCAGGTCCTCCACTCCAACTGCACCCATGGAAGCCACTTTCCTTGAATGATCAAACCTGCAGCCTTATCATGGGTTTCTATATGGTCTTCCTTCTCGTGTGTATTTTTTATTTGGTTTGTTTTCTTAAGTGCTTTGCTTCAGTATTCTTTCAGCCACTCCCTCTTATATCTTGCAGGGGGGGTTGGTTCTCTGTGTTGCCATATTCTAAGTCATGTTTTCCATCCCCACTCCTGTTGGGCATTTTGGAAGCTGGTCAGCTAGCAAGTTTTCTAGGATGTCAGGAAACCTAGATGACCTCATTGGGTGCAATACTAGCTAAGTGAAAGCTAGAAAATTACACTGTCACTTTACTGAGATTTCTGAGTATACTTTCATATTGCCTTAATGTAGCAGTAATGTGTTTATGCATTTGTTTCTTTGCACAGACATTTTGTCAGATATTAAAACTCTACTTTTTTATGGCACATATTAGCATATAAGCCTTTATTCCAAGAGGTATTTATTTTTTCACTTGTAAAAATGTTTCCACATAAAACTCTGTTATATCCTAGAGGACTTCTGTCTTTTATATTCAGGATAATAAAGACTTTAAAGCAAACTAGGCATTTGTATTATCAATTATTATCATTTAAACCAGTTTTACCCAGTTAAATAATATAAGCAGTTATATTAAGGTTAGTCCCACATTAAAAACAAAAATGAAGATGTTTAGGGTATTTTCTCTTAATTGAGATAATTTCACCCAGTTGTTCTTATGTCTCTTGTTGGGCTACAAAATTAAGATATCTGAAAATATGTGATATACACAGCACATGACAGATTTGGACAATAGCTAGAAAGTAACAGGAGAAAAACTGAAAGGAATCGGTGAAAACGGATGTAATACCTGCAGCTGAAGGTGCATTTGATGCCTGGTTGGGAAGAGTGTGTGGGTCTGGGGTGTAGCAGAAACAGTCTTCGAGGTGGAATCCAGAACTCCATGACTGACAGCCCTGTGTGCCCCTGTGCTCATGTCTTCAGGAAATGTTTGTAGGGCAGAGGATACTACAGAGTGAAAGAGCTGGCGCCTCAACTCACAAGGCAGGTGGACGTAGACCCAATCAGTTTCCCATTAGTTTGTAGGGATTAGTTCATTCGACATATTTATTGGACACTGTCTATTAAGCCTTGGCATTTTTTAATAGGACAGTACACAAAATTTATATATTTAAGGCATTGGAGTATTAGACTGTAATCCTAGGAATGTAATAGCAAATATGAGTGATTGAAGATGAGGTTAAAAATGTTCAAGATCTTGCCGGGCGTGGTGGTGCACGCCTTTAATCCCAGCACTCGGGAGGCAGAGGTAGGAGGATCGCCGTGAGTTCATGGCCACCCTGAGACTACATAGTGAATTCCAGGTCAGCCTGGGCTAGAGCGAGACCCTACCTCAAAAAAACCAAAAAAAAAAAAAAAAAAGTTCAAGATCTTGAATTGAAAAGATGGATGGATAGATGGAGGACAGGTCAACAAATGAGTACCATTTGTTCACACTTCCCTAGACCACAGGCTTCTTAAACTCAGTATCTAGCATGAAGATCCCTGCGTTTGTACCCTAAAACTAGAGGAGGTACTATGAGCAGAGCAGTAAAGGTGCTTCAGAAGTCGTGAGGAAGGCCTTGACTTTCTAGTTGTCAAGGCCAGAATGCCATTTGCTAGGGCTGGGCCACCCTGCATGTCAAGAGAGTGGTGAGACATTAGTAGACTGAAGGCTTGTGTGAGCATCAGTGACGGTATCACATGATTTTTTTCTCCTGGGAAGACATAAATGTTTTTTATTCACCAAGATACTAATGGAAGGAGTCCATCTGAGTCCATCTTGGTGAACCAGTGAGTTTATTTGATGATGACTCATATGTACGCCACATCCATCTTACAGTTGCATCTCTGAAGAGTTCCAACCCCCAAGTTGATTTCTAACCCCTTTTTACTTCAGCAATCCCCAAGACTACATGTAGCTCAGTGGGTGGGAAGACAAAGGAGTGGTGACTGGAAAATTCCATGAGGATCCCTTTCTATGAGGGAATGTTAACAGCTCACCACTGTTACCAAAGAACTACTTCTTTTCATTGCCATGACCTCTGACCAGGGTGTTCTGGGTGACCGCTCTGCTTCATGATGGCCAATAGTCACACCGCCTAAGTAGCTCCATGATGACAGATGAGGAGCCTTGGATTCTAGGTTTACTTTGAGCTTAGTTCTCCACTGTTGGCAGAACAAATCCTTTGAGAACAGGGATTCTGGAACAGGAAGCCCCTAACTCATTGGCTAGAGGAGGGCAGGAAGATAACAAAGGCAGAGAGTTTAGTTTAAATCACCTTTGTCGGGAAAAGAGAAAACTTCAAAACTGTGACTAGCAACAATGTGAGGAGCAAGTCATAAAAATTGTCTCCAGCTTGGAGAAGAGGCTGAAAGAAACAGGGCATTCCAGTTCCTTTCTCTGTTGCTGTAACCCAATGCCAGACAAGGAGCAACTGAAGGACAGAATGGTTTGTCATGTAGCTGAAAACTGATACAGTGGTGGGAATGGTGAGAAGTGTGAAGCATCCACAGTCAGGTCAGGTAGCAGACAGAAAGTGAAGCCAGACTGACTATAACACCTCAAGGACCACCCCCAGGTGACCTATGTCCTTCAGCAAGACTCAACATCCTAAAGGTTCCATGGCTCCAAAACAATGCCACCCGCTGGGGATCAAATGTTCCCACCCATGAGCATGTTGGGGACAGTTTACATTCAGACCACCACAGGAAGCATGCCACAGGATAGGAAGGAATGCGCTTGGAAACAAACCTGGAGGCAGTTGAAACCTGGGCTGGGTTTCCACAGGGTGAGGAAAGGAAATGGAAGCCCTTGATAACCAATACATTCAACTGATACTTGACACGATATTGGAGGTCATCTATTGGAGGAGAAGGAAAAAGTAGAAGGCATGAAACTGAAGCAACCTCGGTCCAAAGGGGTCATAATACTATGGCCGCATTTGAGGAAGAAGAGAAGAAGAATGACAAGGAAGAGTTCAAAAGATACAAAGCCAGAAGACAAGGTGTAAGACTGGTGGGAATGAAGAGCCGGAGTACATAGGGAAACACCATGTCATATTGCCAGGTACTGGGGCCTCAGAAAGAGGGTGCATTCTTAGAAGCGAGGCTCATTCTGAAGTTGCCCCGCCAGGGAGATGAGTGTGAAGATGACACAAGACGTGAAAATGACAAAGAAGAAGGGTTTATGGGGGACACCTGAATCAAACCACCGTGTCTCCTTTTCATTGGCAAAAACACAGAGAAGTCATTGTACTTGGCCTTTTCCTTTGAGTCACCTCAGATTCCCAGAAGAGCAGAACCTCACAGGACAGACACACACCCCCCAGGTGACAGTCGTCAACCACAAAGGTGAGGCTGCACCTGGAGCAGAAGTGATCATCTTGTAGGAATCAGCAATGACAGGGATGAGGATTGCTTCAAACCACCTTGCAGAGCCAGAAATGAGACAGAACAGCTAGACCCCATCTTTACCAGGATTGCTTGCTTAATTAGGTAGATCTCTTACTCCTCCCAATCAATTCTTTCTCTGTTCAAATATAAAGCTCATGTCCATACCCCCACAATGAACTTGGGGGGTCACTGGACCCTTGGAAGTGTTCCTCTTCCTAATGAAGCCACATTGAATGAATCTCTGCCCTTTGCCATTATTTGTCTGTCGCGAAAAGGGAAAAGTAATTGATTGGGTGAGCCTAGAGGAGCCTGGACTTTTGCCCTAAAACCTCCAGATATAGGGTCAGGAGGTGGTTTTGGTTTTGTGGTTTAGATGGCAGGGCATGCATAGGTGTGCTGAGAAGAAATAAACCAGGACCCGAACGTTTGAAACCAAAGAGATCAATGCCTCAGGATGATGATCCGGCAAAGAGACACCAGACTCGAACAGCACCCTGCTTTCATCCTTTTACTGATTTCAAGAAGGAGTGGAAGCTGACAGTGTGATCCCACTGCCTCCATTCTCCTACATCCCACAGGATGGGAGTTGTCTTAGCTGCCCCTGAAACCCGGGTCCGAGGCCTCAGATGTGGGAAGCCTGATCACTTTCCCAAAAACAACATGAGAAATACCTTGAGGAACAGAAGTTTGGGGAAATTTCCCAACTCAGGCACAGAGATAAATGCCTGGATACAAGACTGTGTGTGCTGACGAAGGAGGCCGAAGAAGAATTCAAGCTAGTTTAGAGCAAAGGATAAACCAGGAAGCCTGGAGCCTTTTATTCTCAATGGATTTTTACTAGTATATATTAATTGTTTAAATAATGAATTCCACTGTGACCTTTGCATATGGGCATATCATCTACTCTGATCTTATTCACTTCCCTTCTACATTGTCTGTTTTTTCCATTTCCCCTTTATCCTCTTCCTCTTCCCAAATGGTCTCCATCTTCTTACAGTATTTTTATTTTTATCTAAATATCTCATATGAGAGAAAACATGATTTTCTTTATTAAACATGATAGTTTCCAATTTCTAACTCTGTGTGTGTGTGTGTGTGTGTGTGTGTGTGTGTGTGTGGTTTGCTTTGGTTTGTGGAGACAGGATTTCATGTGGCCCAGGCTGAGCCTAAACTTCCTATACAGCTGAGGCTGGCCTTGAACTTCTGATCCTCCTCCCTCCCAGGCACAGGGATTCCTGGTATGCACCACCATACCAGCTCCTGATATGGTTTTGCCAAGCAGTAAAAAAATATTCTAAATGGAGTTTAAGACAGAATTCAAGACAAAATGTGGCAGTTTCTGTGTTTTTTTTTTTCTGTATTTTTGTTATTTTGTTGGTTTGTTTTTCAAGGTAGGGTCTCACTATAGCCCAGACTGACCTGGAATTCACGATGCAATCACAGCGTGCCCTTGAACTCACAGAGATCCTCCCCTCTCTGACTTCTGAGTGCTGGGATTAAAGGTGTGCGATTTAACCACTCCCAGCCAGTTTCTGTATTCTTTTTGTAAGCATATTTAATGCCTTCTCACAGAAATTCTTTACCATTTGAAAATTATTTTTATACATATTTGTATGAATGAGTTTATTCTGAAAACTGCAAGATATTAGAGTTAGTCCTATGTCTCTTAAAAACATAACTATACCAGGACCATGCAAATGACACAGATTTCACACACGTGCCCATTACTTAAAGAAAACGTGCACTTTCAGCACAAGCTAAACATCTGATGCTCACACAGCTTCCAATAGTGCTAAGGGGAAGAAAAACCTCCAAAGGTAAGCCCCGTCAAGGACCTATTCTTTCAGTTAAGAAGGAAGCACTTAAGAATGTTTGTGAAACAAACAGCCAATCAATAAGTCCAAACGTAACATACATGGACATGGATTTTTGCAGGAATGAATCTAAGTGAATTAGGGAAGAGTTTTGAAAGGAGAGGACTTCTTTGTTTTGTTTTTTTTTTTTTTTTTTAGGAAGCACAGAAATTAAATGATGGAAAGAAAAACAAAGCATGAGAATGTGAAAGCAGAAAAGAAGAATGAATGAAATAGTAAGAAAGAAGAATGAGAGAAAGGAAGGGAGGAAGGGAGGTAGGGAAGAAGGAAGGGAGGGAGGGAGGGAAGAAGGGAGGGAGGGAGGGAAGAGAGGGAGGAAGGAAGAAATAAAGAGAGGGGAAGGGAGAAGAGAGAGGAAGGATGGAAGGATGGAAGGAAGGGAGGAAGGGGCAGTTTATACAATGGCCTGATTGCAATAAAGATTTCCAGTTTGATTTGGTGAGTGTGTAAAAGCTCCAATAAGAAGTTGGGTCTGTTTACTTATGCCAACATCATTATGAGTCTGATTCACTCAGCCTTTGCACCCAGGCTTGTTAGCTCAGCAAATACTCATCAAGCTCCTCATGTCAGGCTTTCTGTTAGAACTAGGGCAGTGGTTCCCAACTGGGGGCAGTTTTGTTCCCCAGGAGACTTTAGCAATGCCAGGAGACATTTTTCTAAATATCACACTAGAAAAAATGGTTAATACTGATGTTTGGTAGATACAAGATCACATGAATCATATTATGGTGCATAGGACAGCCCTGTACCCAACAAAGAATCTTTTGGTCCAAAATGTCAATATTTCAACTGTTGGAAAACCCTGGGGAAGAGGATAAAGTGTCTGAAGGGAAGTCTTTGCCTGCCATGGGACACTGAGTGGAGGGGAGACCCATCCTTCCAGGCAACTAAGTTCTATGACGGAAGCATGTCCAGGGTGCTGAGGAAGGACAGCAGACATCATTCCCTTTGCTTCTGGTATTTGTCCCAGCGATGAAAAGCTGGCAAACACAGAGTCCACAACAGTCAAGAAAGGGAAGCAAGGTTAGTAGCTGAGGGCTGGGGAGATGCTGTTGCAAGCAGGAGGATCCATCCCCAGTGCCCACTTAGAAAGTCAGACGTGGTCAGGTCATGCATGCCTGTGACCCCAGTGCTGGGCATGGCAGAGACAGGAAAATCACGGGCTCCTGGTCAGCCAGTCTATCCAATAAAAACAAGGAGCATCTGGTTCATTGAGAGACTCTGTCTCGGGGGAAATAGCAATAGAGGAGGGCACCTTCTGTCTTCCTCTGGCCTTGGCACATGTACACACAGGGCATGGGCATTTGCACACACAAATGCATGTACCACACACACACACACACACACACACACACACACACACACACACACACACTACCTACCACACTCTTTCCCGAAGACCTGACTTCTTTCTGACACACTCTGGTGAGGTGAGTGTGTGGCCTGTTGAGTTTTTAGTAAAGGTAACAGCAAAAAGATGCCCTAGCTGACACTTGGCCCTAGAGATGAGAGCTGTCAGGCAACCACCCTACATTTAAAAGCTCATTTTTCTATTCCTTCTGATGAAGAAAATAGTGGGATAAAAATACAGCATAGTTCATTAGTAACATCTTACCCATTTTTCCCGTAACTGGTTAGAACACACTGCTCTTTCACCTGCGTTTCTGTTATTAATGCTGTCTAGTTTTCAGTTCAAAATCCTAGGAGGATTTTCTCCATGAATTTAACATGACTAAGAAAACTTGCTTCAGGGTAAAACTTGGCTGCAAATTACCTTTCTGAGATAGGCTTCTTAATAAAAAGACCAAAAATGAATCATTGCCTTTTAGTAGTTTTCAAATGTTCCCCTCACTGCCAGTATCACGATTATTCATATAATGGAAACGGGACGACTTTATAAAACGATTACATGCAACAAATGTCTTTTGTGTTCAGCACTTGGAAAGGCTGTTTGCTGCTGCAAGGCAAGAGAATATGAGAGGAAGGAGTGAGAAGCAAAAGTTCCACTTTTGAGCTGGAGAGATGGCTCAGCAGTTAAGATGCTTGCCCGCAATGCCTAATGACCCAGGTTTGATTCCCCAGTACCCACATAAAGCCAGATGCACAAAGAGGTGCATGAATCTGGAGTTTGTTTATTTGCAATTGCTAGAGGCCCTGGTGTACCCACTCTCTCTCTCCTTGCAAATTAATAAATAAAATATATTTTTAAACTTCCATTTCTGGGCTGGAGAGATGGCTCAGCAGTTAAGGCCCTTGACTGCAAATCCAAATGACTGGAGTCCAATTCCCAGTACCCACATAAAGCCAGGCGCACAAAGTGGCACATGCATCTGGAGTTTGTTTGCAGCAGTTGGGGGCCCTGGTGTGCCTATTCTCTCTTGTCTCTCTTCTACCTCTCTCTGCATGCATATAAATAAAAATCTTTTTAAAGAAAAAAAAAACAAAGCTTCCATTTCTAAGCTTTTTAAAGGACATTTTGAGCCAAGCATGGTGGTACAATACCTGTAATCCCTCCACTCCAAAAGCAAAGGTAGGCAAGCCTGGGCTACTTAATGGGTTCTAAGCCAGCCAGAGCTACATAGTGAGATTCTGTCTCGAAAGCAGAGGCTGGAGAGATGGGACAGTTGTTCAAAAAGTTTACATGCAAAGCCTGACTACCTGAGTCTGATTCCTTAGCACTCTGATAAAGCCTGGTGCAAAGTGTCACTTGTGTCTCTGATCCCATCATACCTATGACAATGGGAGGCAGGCGCCAGGATAATCTGAGGCTCACGGGCATTTGTTCATAGCACCAAGAGACCCTGTCTCAAAAAAGAGTGCAGAAACCTCCAGGTTGTCCTCTGACCTCCATGTGTGCACTGTGGCATGTGCACGACACACACACACACACACACACACACACACACACACACCACAAATAAATAAATGAATGAATATCTTTAAAACACAAACAATGCCCACAGGAGACATACATTGGATGCCCCTAGAGTGAGTCAGTGCCTTGCCTTCTAGAATAATGCTCAGGTTCCTCATTCAGGCCACAAGTTTTTACAATGTGCAGCTCATCTTTCTCAGTCCTTAGTTATTATGAAAGTCCAACCCAAAGCAAAGGTAGCTGTAGATGAATGGATGATCCCAGACAAAGAAAGCATGAAGCCGGCATGAAGGGTCTTTCCTGCCATCCTCTCTTGTGCTCAACCTCTTTCTGCACAGGGAAAGGGTGAGGCATGCTCCCACACTCTGCCTGTGGGAACCCCAAGTCTTACCTCCATTACAGTAGACTCACACCTTGGTATCATAGAAATTGGTAGCAGGATCAGTATAGAAAATATTCAGGTCCTTCCACAAAATAAAAATATCACTTGCCTATAACTGACATGTATCTTCCTGTATGCTTTAAATCATCTCTATGTATGCTATGTACATAGTTAGTATACTGTATAGTATAACCTGACACACTCAGGTGAGTGTGTGGCAAAAAGATGCCCTAGCAAAAACTTGGCCCAAGAGATGGGAGCTGTCGGGCAAACTTACCCTACATTTAAAAGCTCATTTTTATATTCCTTCTGATGAAGAAAATGGTGGGATAAAAGTACAGCATAGCTGTATTTTACAAGAGAATAATTACAAGAGAAAAGAATCTATGAGTTCAGTACAGATGTTCTATTGTTTTTCTCTAAAGTTTCCCATCTGTGATTTGCTCAACCTGTGGATGAAGACTCCTAAGTACTGTGCTTAATTCTAAAAAGAAAACCCTTTCCCTCTTCATATCGCTTCCATGTTGGAAAGTTCATTTTCCTCTTGAGAAGCAGCCAGACCATCCCTCTTCCTTCTGGAGTTTAACCTAAGCTTGCACACAGTCCTGAGGCATCTGGCAGATGCAGCAGCAGATGACTTACTTAGAAATGGTCCTCACAACATACTTGTGGCACACGAGCACCTCTGGGCTTCATTCTAGGTAAGGACTCAGGAGGGCCTAGAGAGCTGAAGGGACTTGTCCAAGTCACTGTGGTATTTCATCTTGATTGCCAAGTTGACTGGATTGAAAGTCATGTAAGAGATCCATGAAGCACACCTCTGGGTGTATCTGAGAGGTCATTTCCAGGAACAAGTAATGAAGGGGGTTTTGCAGTTACCAACTGTTGCTGGGACAAAACACCACCTAAAAGCAGCTGATGGGAGGAAAGTTTTTATTTTGGCTTACAGTTAACAGGGAAGTTTCATGATGGCAGGGGAAAGTATGGAATGAGCAGAGGCTGGACATCACCTCAGCCTCAGCAGGTGGGAAACAGCATCAGGAGAGTGAGCAGAGTTCTAGCAAAGGTGAGCTGGCTCTAACCCACAGAGCCCTCCCTCCTCCCTAAAAACACATTCCTCCACCAAGGTTCCCCATCCCGAATTGCCACCAGCCGGGGACCAAGCATTCAGAACACATTAGTTAATAGAGAGTATCTGATTCAAACCACTACAGGGGGAAAGACCCACCCTGATGACCCACCATCCATCCTGTACACTGGAAGCAGGGATGGAATGAAAGGGGAAGGAGGAGAAAGCCTACTAGCACAGAAATTCTCTCTCTCTCTCTCTCTCTCTCTCTCTCTCTCTCTCTCTCTCTCTCTCT
>PVHP010007853.1:0-55296 GCA_004024765.1 Zapus hudsonius
ATTAAATCTTGAATACATAACAGCAATATCTAAAGAAATTAAAATATATTAAAAAAAGAAATTAAAATATATAACAAAAATTCAAATATATAACAGAAATCAGGTTTCATGGGATCTGATTTCAGGTTTCACATGTATGTGTGTACTCTGTCTTAGTGCTAATATTCATTAAATATTTCTGTATTTCTGGGCTGGAGAGTTGGCTCAGCAGTTAAGGCATTTGGCTGCAAAGCATAATAACCTGGCTTTAGTTTCCAGAACCCACATAAAGCCAGATGAACAGAGTGGAACATGCAACTGGAATTTGTGTGTAACAACGGGAGGCCCTGGCACACCCATTCACACACTCACACACACACACACACACACTCTCTCTATCCCCTCATAAATAAATAAATTAAAATTAAAATTAAAAATCTTTTTTCTTCAAATAAACACATATGTATATATAGAAATAAGTATGTATATGTGCATATAACAAAAACTATAATGCACAAGTTATAACAAGAAAAATACAAATAAATCTAAACTTGCTGTTTAAATGCAGTATTCTAGGCTCAAAAGTTCTGGAATTCCTTGGGATACAACCGTATACATAATGTTACATCAATATGTATTCCTTAAAATTGTGTGAGAATTTAATAATGTAATTTTCACTTTTAAGCTCATAATTTAAAGGAGATATATTCTGAAACACCAAAAAGTAGGAAGGAAGGAAACATGGAAGGAAGGACGGCAAAAAGAAGGCTAAGGGAAAGGAAGGAGTGGGGCCAGCTTTTAATAAAACTTTTCAAAGTTGGAGCTTTTGTGTAATAAATTTGCTTAGGATAAAAATGTCTCAATTATTTTCAAAAAACTGAAAAATTTTGGAGCATCATAAGATGATAAATATTAGCATTCACAAAAAAAGCCTACAGTTGAATCTGGTTTAACTTAATAGATTGACACGGTGAAGTAAGGGCAGATCCAAAGTAAAAGCACTTCTACGGATTTCCATTTCTGGGTAACACGTACTCCTGTCAATGCGAACTTTTGTTCTACATAAAACTTTAAGTAAAAGCCTTGGTAGACTGTTAAATGATTTTGTGCTAGAAATAGTTGTCCTGAAGTCTGTGTCTCCATGAAATAGAACAATTTACTTGGCTTTCAAAATGTAGCATGAATTCAGCATCCATACTACATGCCCACATAGGCAAGAACAAACTGTATTCTGAAAGACCCTGAAATAGGTCTGCCACACCTTTCTTGATTCAGTGGTAAAGCAAGAAGATAGTGAATGATGACTAATTAAAGAGACCATGTCTTCCTTATCATGGATGCATCCTTATTGGTTGAGCAGTTATACTTTGTTTTTAACTTAGTCTTGGCCCATTCCATTGCTGAATGTTTAAAAGCCCAAAAAGTAAGATTCAAAACTTAACCAAATTTATGGTGGTTGTAAGTAATGAGGAGAGATGGAGGGGTGCCTCTGAAAGGGAAAATTTCCTTCCAGAAGAACAAATCAAAATATTTAAAGGGCAGAGATGTTATGAAAAAGCCACCCATGGAAGAGTCTAAGCCTGTCTTCCATCTGTGTTTGGGGAACAGTTAACAGCAATGTGTGGGAAGTCAAACAAAAAAATGGAGAGCGGAGATTTTTCTTTGCTTTTTAAAACAAGGATGTTTGTTTTAAGGAAAGTGTGTGGGGGGCAGGAAGGGAGAAAGCCAAGCTCCTGTGAGGGAAAGGGGACATGAAGCAACACACTCCAGACGTTCAAAGACTTTTGTGTGTTCATGTTAGCAAAGAGCCAGAGTCCATGTTCACTAAAAAATTGCTTCACTGTGTAGGAAACTCAATGTTTCTGGAATAGTCAGCTAGATAGGGCTTGTCTCTACTCAGTTCTATCTTGGTTGGCATCTCTGGTTTTTCTATTTCTCAGAAAGTTTTTTTCTAGATTTACCTGTATCACTGAGAAATGTGATCTCATTACTTTCAAAGTCTGAGTGTCACACTGAAGAATAAAATAAATATAGATGCAAAGGTAGAATCTTATTACTAGGTGAATATCAATATCAACATGAATATCTGTAAGTTATGAAATAAAGATAAAACAATTTCATCAAATCATGCACAATGTGTTGAAGAAACCACAAGGAAAGTGAGGATGCGTTTGAACTAAGAAGTATAAGAAAGTGTTTATTTTTCTAATCAATAATTTATATCGAAATAAGACCTGGAAGAATATTTACATGGCTGTAAGGTTGTAGATATAAACAGCTTCAAATTTTATAAATAAGAAGAGCCTGTGATATTTTTGATATTTAATCATTTTTCAAGAGAAACAAGTTTAAGTCTCAGCTTTTCACCAATAAAAACAGAACACTGTCTCATTCTCTGTGAGAATATGAAAATGGAAACAACACTTAAAAACTCTTAACATCATATATTTAAGCATTCCTTTCTTGTGTAAATTCAAGTAAATATATGAATGTAAAAGCACAGTTTATTTTGGAGTAAAGTTAAATTTATTTCACAGACATCATCTGAATATACAGTGTGCCATTCATTTTCAGAAAAAATCTCCAAGCTTTGTACTGTCCAACCTTTATATATTGTGAGATCACATTTAGTCACTGAATAACTCATACATACCGTGATTAAGAAATAGGACCATAAGCTCTGCAGTGCTCAAAGCTGCTGCATGAAACAAATATTTCAGTTCTGTGAAAATAAATTTCTAATTCTGAAGTATTAGTTTAGCCTCCTAGCAAGGAAGTCTGTGATGTTTGTTCATTTCTCTAAGACCCTTTTTCTTGGATTTATGAATATTTATGAGCCATGGGCTTCAACCCAGCATTAAAAGAAGGGAGAGGCAGTGTCTTCCAGATGCAAAGGGCACTTTAATTCTATTGCTCTGCACACACTCACTGGCATCTTGTCATACTTGAACAAATTATTCAGTGCAGAGCTGCCATCTATTTGTACCTGAAGTGTACAAATAAGAGGAAGCTTACTGAAGCATAAATTATCTGTTCAGGTGGAGATGCAGGCCCCTTAATGCTGCACAGTGAAATAGGCAGAGGAGACCTCCATTCATAGTCCCAACTACATTCTGTTTTGCACATAGGAAACCCATGAGGTCATTAATGTCCTCTGTTGTGTGAAATGGTTCACAGCAATATGGGGGGCAGTGAACTGGTATATTCAGCATATCAGCATATTTTCTCTCTGTCTTTATCTCTGTGTGCATGCATGTGTGTGTGCACTATTAAGAACTGATGGTCTATAAAATACTGTGTTCACTGCTGGTAGGGGAGACTCAGATTAATCAAAGTAGCTTCAGTACCTATAGGAAAAAATAGTCTTCATTAAGCATCAACAGGCTAGTCGAATGGGTGTATGTCTATGTATGGGTGGGTATGTTCATGTGTGTGAGTTCAGGCATGCACATGACGCAGCATGCATGCAGAGGTCACTGGACAACTTTTGAGTGTTGGGCCTCTCCACCTTGTTTGAGGCAGGATCTCTCATTTGCTACTTGGTCACTAGGATCGTTGGCCCATGAGCTTCTGGAAGGTCTTTCCACTTCTGCCTACCTTCATGCTGCAGCCATAGCATCCAGCTTTACACGGGTCCAGGGAATCCGAGCTCAGGTACTCAGTGCTAAATGCCAGCCACTTTATTAACTTAGCCTTCTTCCCAGCCCCAGTTAGCCTATTTTTTAATAAAAATACTATACAGGGCAAGACTGTAAAAGGCACGGGCATTAAAATTTGGAAGAATAGAGTGGCTCAGTGAGGGTGGGGAGAGAGAGGAACAGAAAACCAAATGGCAATTTGGGGTAATAAACTTTCTCTTGCTACAGAGCCTGGTTGAATTTCCCAATCTCATGGGTGTGTTCTTAGACTGACTATAGTCATGAAAGTCCATGCCTTAGTCACTGAGACAGAGGAAGCAGAAGGTTATGGGAGGATTAGTAACAAACCAGTACACCCTTGACCCATTTATAATTGATTCTGTGGGAAACAAGAAAGTTCAGAAAATAGGGCTGACAAGAGAAGTGGAGATCCAGCAGATCTACGAATGCAATGGCAAATGGGTGAGAGAAAGGATCATTCATGTTTAGAAAAATAGGAAGAGAAGCTAAGAGATATGACACTATTAAGATCACACTACTCACTCGTATGTTTATTATGAGGGAAAATGGTTTTTTGTGCTTCTCTATGTGAGCACTTTGTGTGTTGGTCACGAGGTGAATAATTGCAGGACTCCTATATTTCTGTAGTTTCTAACCGGATGAGGGTTGATGGCGGCTCTTCCTGCCACAGGCTCTGTCCCTTACCTTGCTCTACTATCAGGATCCGGTTCAGCAACACTCAATCGGTTTAGCTTGCTCATCTTTTTAGGTTGCCTTAATTTGGATTCATTCTCTGGTCTTTTCATTTTCTTGATAAATGAGAACTGAGAAAATCATAATCCATGACTTATAGGATATCTCTCACTTCTAATGTCTAAGACTTCCTTATAATAAGAAGCAAGTCATGCTGCTCAAGGGGTGATACTATGTCCTTCCCAGGACATTGTAAGAAAGAAACATATCAAATTTTGGAATAATCTAAGTGAAGCATAGATTTTATTTACTTTTACTTATAATTATATATATTTTCCATCACCTCTTATATCTCCAGACATTAAATACCTATCTTAATTATATATACTTAGTTTGAATAGACCCTCTAATCTGTAGACTCAAAAATCCAGATGCTCATATAACAACTTCTCTTAGATCTGCAAGTGTACTTCACACTCACAATCCAAGCTCAAAACTATGTCTTCCCTGCAAAGGGGGGGGGGTGTGGAACCGGGTTGACTCCTAGGCTATTCACAACCCCCTACCCCATGGACTGATCCAGACTGCCCAAGGAGGAGGATATCCAACTAACCGGGGACAGGGAAGAGGGAAATAGGGGAACTGGAGACATCAACACATTATTCCCTTATTAAGTGTATCTAATTATGGATAATGATAATAAAAAAAAACTATGTCTTCCCCTGGAATTACATCCTTATATGGCCTTTCCCAGTGACGTCACCATCCAAACAATATGCCGGCTAGAATTTTAAAAATAATCCTCATAGTATTTTTCTCCTCATCTCCAATTCAAATATTCTACCAATTGTTGCCAATTTGTTCCACTAAGTATTTCATATGACAGTTCATTTCTCTAAATTTTTCCTGATGACATTCAGTTACAAAAGGCCATCACCTCTCACCAAGTCTGCTTACTGGTCTTCCTGCATACATATTTTCCTCTTGCAACTTTCCCTGTGTTTTCCAAACATGGCTTTTTAATTTTTTGTTTAGATTAAGTCACATTCTAAATGTCCTATCCCACCCAAACCCAAATTTATTGTAATTAATTTGCATTACTCTTAGAATGAAAATTAAAGTGATTGAGCAGAATGAAACACAATTTCTACCTTTGTGGTGCTGGGACCTTTCTCGGGGAGATTAATATTACTCTAATAGTCACAAGTGGTGTGAACTTAGTATACAAGTAAATACTTTACATGTCAGACCCATATGTGTGTGCTTCTCCGCAATCTCTCAGACTCTCTGCACTGTTTATGCCCTCAAATTGCACTATTCTTAATAATATCCTATAGCAGCTTGTGACTCTTAAACCACTCATCCTTCAGTATAGAGATTCTGGGCAGCCCTTCCTAACTATTCTGTTTGGGTCAGATTGTTCTGTTCCATGCATTTGTAAAACACATTCTGTATATGCAGAGCACGTGTGTCTATGCATAGTTTTACATTATATCTGTGATAACTGAAATATTACTGATTGTGGTTTGACTCACTGTTCAGTTACAGCACCTGTAGCATCTAGCACAGCACCCACCATAGGTAAGGGTTTTACAAATACTTGTTTATAAATCCCTGATGAAAATAAACTTTAAATATTTGATATCTAACTCAATGGAATGAAACAATAATTGTCTGTCTACTAGGGCTAAAGTTCTGCCATAAGAAAATCAAAGTGTTTTTAGAACATTGGGGTTTCCAGGTCTAATTTTTTTTTTATCTGAGAACTTTCTTGTAGGAATGTATTATATATTGGTCATATTCCCACCAGGTTGTATTGTATGTTCCTTTGAAGGCTTCCCTCAGTGAGGTTACCGGTATTCACTGTGGGGTCATGAGTGCACTCATCAGTCCATGATGGGAGGGCAGTGCCTCCTGCCTTCTCACCCTGTGAGTCTTAAGTTCTTTCTGATGCCTCTTCAGCAATGCTCTCTGAGCCCTGGTGGATGAGTCAAAAGTCTCCTCTAGTGCTCCACTCTCAACAGTCTCCAATTGTCTGCTGTGAAGAGTCTTGAGTCTCCTCGGTGTCTACTGCTGTATCCCAGGTGCAGGCTCTTAGGTTTGCAGAGACAGAAGTACTCCTACTTAATTTTCACTTCCTCTGTAATGTCTCCTGGGCCCTGGGAGATGTGAGAAAGATGTCTGGTCTTGGGCTAAAGAGTTGGCTCTTTCTTTTCTTGCCATACTGGTGAGTCTTGTGACTCCATGGTATTTGGGGGAGGGCTGTACTATTTATTAGTGTTTTCCCTATAAACACAGATGTCCTTCTTCTAATGATGAGTATTTTAGGAAAGTCTTTCCTAAATTTTACTAAGCATATTATTCATTTGAATTCCCTGGGGAGAAAGGTCTCTTTTCTTTTTATAAAAGGCTATAGAATAGATTCATAATTTCAACTTTCAAGTTACTCACAATGACGAATGAAACAAGGAAGATATTTCTATGTCCACAATTTTTAGGTAAGTCAATAACTATTATCTGTCTTGGCCAGGAACATTTCTGAATTAACCACAGTGCTTGACGAAGTTAACTTCTACAGAGTCTCCCAACACTACATTCATCAGGCTGAAATGTCTTTCTCTGATTCATACAGATCTTCAGTCAAAGTGTAGCTAAAGTTATTCGACTATGGTGAAATTGTGTCATTTAAGATTACAGTAGGATCAAGGCTTGCAGAGACGAGAGACAAAGAAGCTATTGCGTGCTGTTTTAAAATTTTCAGGTCATTGATTTTATTTGAAGACAGAGTTTATCTTAAATGCATGCTGAAACGAATAATTCATCTCAAACCACATACATGGTTATGTTCAAAATCAGTCTTGGAAAAATTTTGAATTTACAAACTGTGTTGGCTATTTAGAGTAATATACCAAGCAAATTTTTACAAGTTAAATGTCTGAGGTTTCTATAATTCTTATAAAATTTGAACAATAAACATGTAAAGTTTTGAATTTTATAAAAAAACTAAAAGTAGCATTACCATTATGTGAATCTCTTTTTAAATTCAATGTATAGCTTGAGCTTCTATGGCTAATTTTTTAAGGTCCAAGATTTCATTACTCTTGCCTAGTAATTAAAGCAATCTGGATTAATTAAACAATTTTGGTACTTAAGACTAATTAGGGCACTACAGAGGTAAAGAAAACTAAATGAACTAAAATTCAAAGACTGATTAAACACCCCAAGCAAAAAGGGATCCATGGCGTCTTTCATTCTGATCCAACAGTGGATGACTATGTCAGATGCCAGGATGACAAAAAAAGCTAACAAACAAATAACAGAAACAGCAATGTTTCAACAAACTCTTGGCAGTTTTGTGTGAACTGACAAGAGATTAAAATTTCAAAAATTCCAGGACTCAGCACATGTCTGTAAGCATCTAAGTCTTTCCAATGGTGCACCATTGTGGCTGCTCAGGAAAAATGATGAAGGCTGGAATCAGAGCAGGAGACTGGAGAGGAGGCTCTGAGGATCTCGGGGACTTTCTTGAGAGCCGTGTCACATCTGCCAAAAGCAGGGAGCAGGGCAGACGCTGCTAAAGGCTGCAAAGGGATACTTTCCATATTCAGAAGGCTGGTGGCCAGACTATGGAGCACAGGGGACATTCTTCGGCTGAAGAGAGGTTCTGAGTTCACTGTCAATCATTTGGAAATGGTACGCTGCATGACTGGAGCTACGATGGAGCCCACACCCAACTAATCTTTACAGTAGGTTGACTCAGTCTCCGCAGTGCTGGCATTATGGTAGCAGTGCATCATTCAATCGAGGGTCAATTTCATGTCTGTCTCCACTGTTGGTGTACCTGTAATATTGTCCATTATAGTATAGAAATGTGAGTTATGGTAATTGGCAAAAACATTTGACCCTGAATCAAAAGGAGAAAAATAGCTAATGGACTCGAAACATTTTTCTTTTTTCCTTCTTTTAAAAAATATCTTTATTATGAATAATTATCTACATTGTATGAGCAAATCTTGTGAATGTGCCCCACTTCCCTCCTGTGTCCCCTACCCACTGGGGTCCTTCCTTGGTGCATATACTGGATCTGTCCATAGGTTAGGGGATTATGAACTGCACCAGAGGTAGCAATTTTTTCTTTTTTTTTTCTTCCCCCTTTGTGTATTATTGCTGGGGACGGGCAATGCCTCTGGATATTCTCCCCCCACCATGGCTCTTACATTCTTTCTGCCCCTTTTTCTGCTCAGTTTCCTGAGTCATGGTGAGTGAGTTTTAGGTCTGCTTTATTATTGAGATCTTAAGTATCTCTGGATCTTTGCCCTGGGTTGTGTTGGGTATCCTTGGTGTTTGTCTCCATTGACCTTTCATGGGTTATCAGACTTGCTGTGGTGATTGGCCTCCTGTTTGTATCATCACTCTCTTGTAAGTTTCATTTGGGCCCTGTGTGAAGGCTAGGTGTGGTTTGTCTCCTGCCAGGATGTCAGCCATCATCCCATGTCTTGATGGAATTCAGTTGTCCCTGGCTCTCTCCAAAATACAAGCAGAATCTCCAATAGAGAGTGAGATCAATATAGGTTAAATGAGACAACATTGCTATTTTGGCTAGCTCCTAATGGGTGCAGACTCTCTGTAGCTCTCTGGTAGTGGGAATTTCCCCTAGGAGCCCGAGTTCTTGGTCTCCATAGGATTTTGCCATGGATCCCAATTCCAGTTAAGGGTTCCTTGTCACTGAGTGGACCTCTTAGCCAATCAGTAAGCCATTGATTACCCTCCTCTGTTTAGTGGCACTATTGCACAGATGAACACTTCTTGACTTGCTTGTCTCTTCCATATAGCACTGTGTTCATCATTCTTATGACAACTGTCTATATTGTATATCAGTGGACTCAAAACTTTATTATTTTTATTACCATTTCTTTTCTCTCACACTGTAACCACCCTCTCTGGAATTCTGTTTCATTAATCCTAACTTCCTTGACTTCCCCACATTCTCAACTCTTTTTCTTCAATGTGCTTCATGTTTCCCCTCCTTGTTCCCTTACCTGTAAACTTCTAGGAATAACACTCTCTCTTTTGGTGTGTTATTCCTCAGGCTAATATCCTTATGGTCTCTTTTGGTCAATGTCCGAAAATTGTTATATAAATATTTATTCCTCATTTTGTAAATGCTTAAGGTGAAATATATTTATTTCTGGTCCATTAAGATTAGAAGCAATTTTCTACCATTGTTTCTTATTATTAAATGCAAAGCATTACCATCTTCAGCAGGGCTTGCATCAAGCTAGAGCTTGCTATTAATCACCTCCTTGGAGCCATGCATCTGTTAGCAGCAAGGTGAGGCAAGAGCTTATAGAGACAATCTCCTACATCATCATGTCTTCAAAGTGTTCTTTTCAGCTAAATTTTGTTCAGAAAAAAGTTGAAAATATCCGGAAGTATTCTTGTCTACTATCTTTCTCAGGAAAAACGCACGTGCCTAGAAGTGTTCCTGTCTACCTTATTTTGTCTGTCTCTGTATGTGTGTGTGTGTGTGTGTGTGTGTGTGTGTGTGTGTGCACGTGCGCATGCGTGTGTCCATAGGACAGCACAGGACAGACATCCTCAGGGATGCCTCTACCTTTTGTGAGATAGGATCTCCCATTGGCCTGGAACTTACTAAGTAGGTAGACCTGGCTGGCTAGGAAGCTCCAGGAATCTGTCTGTCTCTCACTGTCTCCACAGCACAGAACTTCCAAATACTCACTTCTACACCCCACATTTTAATGTAATTACTGGGAATCAAGCTCAGGTCTTCATGCTTACAAGGCAAACACTTTATCATACATTCCATATCACCATTGCCTGTCTGCCACTTGACTTTTCAAGCAAGCATCTGTGAGCATTGGCTAAGCAGGCACTGGAATGTGTCTTCCTCCAGTGTGGTGTGCTTTCCTACATCTCCGAAGAACGTCTCCATACTTCCTTTGAGGAGAGCAATGCTTCTGGAATAACGCTAGCACTTTCCTTTTCTGCTAATCAATCCAAGCCTCTCTCTATTCTTTTCTTATTTGGCTGTGCTCATTGGCTTAGCACTCACCAGGACAACCATTGTGTTCAGTGTCATACTCACTTCACGACCATATTTGATACTCGACAGGCCCCAAAGGCCCCAACATTCCAACATAATGCTATATCCATCTCTTCTAATATTTAACATAATGACTTTCTTTCGGGGGCAGCAGAATAACCACAAGGGTTACAGAACTCAAAAGGTGGCCAACTTGTCCACGGGATGTCCAGAAAGTGCTTTGCTGATGGAAGTTGATTACCACTGAGCATGTGTAACTGCCAGAAAATGCAGACTCATGTTAGTGACAACTATACATACACACCGGCTACTGATGACAATGGCTCCCCTGGACGAATTCCTTTTTGACTTTCTTGAGGCACATTTCCCAAAGAAGGAGGTCAGTGTATGTTTTTAATGCAGAATACCTCTTAATAAATTTGCACAACAGAAAGATACAAAATCTGATATCAGAGTGAGTGTTTTACAGCCATCCAGGGTGGACAACACACAACCTGGCTCCTACAGCCACAGAGATGACTTTTGGGGACTACTGTGGCACATCTTGTCTGGGTCCCTTCTCGTGCTGTGGCTTTATCGACATTCTTACATTCTGCGAACATTTGCACTAGCCCTGTCAGTGAAATAATCTGGAACATAATCTGGTAACTATCTATGAATAAATGTTAAACAAATTAGTAGCAGAGGAATATCTGGTCTATGTGCCTTGACTTCTAGCCTGAGGGGTCTTAAAGCTAAATAAAAGTAGTCTCATAGAGTATTTATTTATTTATTTATTTATTTTGATTTTTTTGATGTAGGGTCTCACTCTAGCCCAGGCTGACCTGGAATTCGCTATGTCTCAGGGTGGCCTTGAACTCATGGTGATCCTCCTACCTCTTCCTCTCAAGTGCTAGGATTAAAGGCGTGTGCCACCACGCCCGGCCTCATAGAGTATTTACGAAAGTAAAATGTTTCACATTATCAATTTTAGGGGCTAGGTTGTGTTCATTATTTTAAGTATATAATGCTAAAATCTGTTTTGAATGTTTTAGACATGTATTAAATACAAATATTTTCATCAAGCTCATTTTCTTTGTGGCTCTTCTTTGATTCTTCAGTGCTTAATTTTATTATCATTAATATTTAACCTACTGAACCCACTTCCTTTGCTTTTTAAGAACTATTAAATGGGCAAAAAGCCTTTGAGGCTAATAATCCTTCATTCTTAGAAGCAGGAAGCAAACTTCTGCCAAGATTAAACAAGCCCAAACACCAAAGGTTCAAGGTCAAGTTGAAAGAGAAACCACAAATTTTGATTGGATCTAAACTTGGCAGTGTAAGCTGCTCAAAGACTGTTTCTACTATTGTTTGGAGGAGACAAATATGCACAGGTGAAGTGAGGGAGGCACGGAGACCAGTTGGAACTAGCAGAAAGTTCAGGAAAGGATTAAACACTCAGGACTCTTTCGGTGAACATGAGTCTGGAGCCAAAGTCTCTTTTCCCCTATCTGATACACCTGGAGAAAGTTACTCGAAGGACCAAAGCTTTCAGAGAATTAGATCAATTTCTTGAGATGTATGAGTAGCACACATACAGAAGTACACCACGTACACATGAATACCCAGAAGGAACAGCCGAAACTGAAAAAGAGAGAGATGAAAAGTAAGAGTCTAAGGATGAAAAAGTCAACGTGGGAATTAATCTTTTACTGAATTTACAGACTGTAGTTAACGGATCAAGAGTTCCTTCTTCTGGATATCCAAGGCCAAAGCGTACTTGGGAACTACTGTGATGTCTGTTACTCGTGAGTGTGCTTTGGTGCTGTGTGTTGAAGTGCCAGGAAACAGAGATCACTGTCAGGTAGCTGGGTGCTGCCTTCGCCTCAGGGACTTCCATGTTTTGCATTGCAACAAACTACGTTTCCTCAAGGGACTGTCGGTTCATAAACAGAGATGGTGACAATTTCTAAAGCTTAGCTTTTCTCTGAAATAGAATCCATGAGTATCAACCTCAACACAATGAATTATTTACAACATTTGTCATGTGGACTGAGAAGAGAGCTCAGTGATGATGGGTGCTGGATGTCACATTTAAATCCCAGGCATCCATGTGAAAATCTGAGTCATGGCTCCACTTGCCAGTAAGCTCAGTATTGAGGGCCAGAGCCATGGGATTCCTGGGGATGCTGTTCAGTCAATAGAACTGAAAAAATTGCTCCTGGTTCAGTGAGAGATATGTCTGGGGCAGCAAGGCAGAATAACAGTGGAAGAAAACACCCCATGGCTTCCTCTGGTCTCTGCAGAACATGCATGGGCACATGTATCTGCATGTGCACCTGAGCATGAAGCACACCACACCTCCCCCAAACACACACACTAATAAATGACTGGATGGATGGAAGAATAAATAATGAATTGAATGATAAATAATAAAAAATATTATGGAATCACATGACATGTCCCTAACCCACAAGACCTTCCAGGGATTCATTGCATATTAAAATGTTCATGAAAAAAAAAATCCAATCATGAGTTTGGAAAAGAAAAGATATACAAATCCAATCTTCAAAAATTAAAATATGCCAGGCTTGGTGGTGCGCACCTTTAATCCCAGCCTTCGGGAGACAGAGATAGGGAGATCACCCTGAGTTCGAGGTCACCCTGAGACTACATAGTGAATTCCAAGTCAGACTGGGCTAGAGTGACACCATACCTCAGGAAAAAAAATTAAAATCCAAGATTAATAGCACAATCTGACCACATGTGAATAATCCTAGTAAATTAAACATTTAAAATCCCCAATTTATACTCAGGCTGAGTGAAGCATTTCAAGGTTTGAGAATGAAAACTGCAGTCAGCTCCCAGCAGAACCTGAGTTTTGCCCTACAGTCACCTGGCTTCACCGTGATGTTTTACTGCTTGACACTGAAGTCCATCCACGGCTCTTCCTCGTGGTCTGAAAAGACACGCAACGCCCCTGACAGAAAACACACACACATTCTAAGGTCTAAGGGCAAAATTTGTGTAAGAGTAGACAAATGTTAGCTTCATCTGGTATTTGCATTCTAAAATAAATGAACTTATTTTCCTCACAGTCAATTGACTTTGCATTTGTCTTCCAAGAGGAAGGCTTCCTCTCTGCCGGGAGCTGCCTCTGGCAGCACATATGTTACAGGTGGCACATGGCTGGAGACTCTTCACACATGCCTGACAAAGCAGCTGTTTCAAGAGGAGCCATGGTGCCCACCCCACTAAATCTTCATTATCTTCTTTCAATATCCTTTGCAACGAGTATAAGTTAACATTTTCCTACTGAATTTTTTTTTTTGGTCTTTTGATAAGGATAACATCATAGCTGGATACAACCTTAAGACAAGTAAGCTTAATCTCTGTCTTTCTCTTTCTGTCTCTCTATCATGAATGAGTGAATGAATGAATGAAGTTCTACTTGTGAGCTCTTGTTAATAGATCCTGGGTTTCCCTTATTTTCTCTTTCCAGCATGAAGTATATAAGAAATTAGAACCAAAAGTTAGATCAGAACAAAACTAAATTATAAATCAGATTTTTAAATCCTGACTTGGGTATCTGATGATTAACTGTTACCCAGCTTCCCTACCAAGGATCTTCCTGTCACCATGCCTGGTCCTTCCTCTACCGTCCAGACGTTGGCTCTGTCAGTTTTCCTGACTCAAAGGTAGCAAGAAGTCTCTGCACAGAAGAGTTAGGACTCTAACATTGTGTTTCCCTCTACCTGACCAATGGATCATCAAACTTGCCTTGGTTTGATTCTCTGGCCAGCCTCTGAAGTCACATCTTCTACTAAGCCTGCAGCCCTGCCTCACCTTTCCTGGGCCTGCCTTGTCCTTGTGCTATGACACAGCCTCTTCTGAGCACAAGTCAGGTGTCAGTACACATGACTGTTTAGAGCTTGGCCTGTATTGATATTGCCTGTTAGCTTATTTGGTTCACCACTTATAATAGAAGGACTGATTCTACAAAGGCCCCATGTTCACATCCTCAAACAAAAGCTTTGTGTTTAGAAACTTTTGAGGCTATCCCACAGGTCATTTCTTGCTGTTTGGTTGGGTGGTTGGTTGGTTTGATTTGGTAGAGCTGTGCATTGAACTGCCCAAATAAGCAAGACTGATAATGCAGTTTTATTGACAAAATCTTGGAACCCAGATAGAATCATTGAGGTGATAGATGTCTCCTATTGGTTCCAAAGGAGATGATATATTGGTCGTCAGAGTCTCCATCAAGGTAACAAGAATAATGGGTGAAATCACCATGACATGACTTTCAGTTCCAAACTTCGACTGTTTGATACTCAGACTCATGACTATGAAATCTTCCAAAATGATAGTACTCAGTTACCACAGGAAAAGAGAAGTGTTGATTTCTCTAACTCCTATTGAACACAATGAGCTTCAGGCAAAAAAACTATTTTAAAAGAAAATGTTACATATTTTACCTTCTTCATACCCACCAAAAGGCTTAGTAGATGGGTTCTGCAATTAAAAAACCAATTTAAGAGATGAAACGCCACCTAGTGGACAGGTTCCTAGGCAGTGCCTGTCTGCCAGAAAGAGGGAACTTTGTTCTCTGACCCAGGGAGGGATCCTACCATAGTTTGTCCTTCTTACACTTGACACTCACATCTTAACTTGGTGATTGCTTTTGCTTTCTACAAATCACAAACATAAAAATCAATTTTGTTAACACAATACCTAGCTATTTGGGCTCTGTTTATTTAATTTTTACCCATCTGTTTCACATTCCCAATGGGGTGGGCATTTGAAGGAGAAAAAGATAAAGTCCAGCAATGTCAGACTGGGTATTCAGTCTCTTATCAATTGGGTTTGAAAACAGTCCTTGAGCATTCAGACACGCCTTGGCTAGACAGACAGAAAAGGATAGGAGAACTCACACATCTTGGTGCGGAGCATACCACAGAGCCCAACCTTTCATCCTGTTCCTCTCCAATGGCTCAGTACTTTACAACTTCCCCTTTTTTTTTAAAACGGAAACCATTTAGAGGCTAATCTGGGGTATTGGATTAGGAGAGTTATTTCAGAGTGAAGTGGAATCTTCATCTGGATAATGTTTGCACTGCGTTTAAGGAAATCTAAATGACCTGTACTTAAGATAAACCAAAGGACATGATTGTACTAGGTGTTCTTCCTTCCTCCACCTTAGAGAAAAAATACCCATCAATGATTTCTGTGAGGTTCAAAGAAGCTTAGCAGAGGGTGATCATGGTTAATTAATAAAAGATCAAGAGGACTGTTTGCTGCAAGCCTCCAGCCCAGCTTGTGATGCCTCTAAATTTATTTAATTTTCACAGTGGAAATGTTTACATTTGTCCAGAGCTAATGCTTCCTTCCATCTGCTTCAGGTGAACCAGCTATTCATACTGTGATTGTATTGCCAAGCCTCTACGGATCCCAGCGTTTTTACAAACTCATTTTTCTCCTCCCATTAGTTTTTCTTTGCCACTAAGACCCTTCAGTCAGCTCAGAACATTATGATGTTTTAATTTCTGTTTCCTACATCTATCAACTAATGCAAAATTACTTTGTTTCTTGCAGATTTTCAAATTTTTCTTTCTCTGATTCTTTTATTGATTTTTATTTTCAGTTTTTGACTCTTTCATTATGTCTTAAACTACAAAGTTTGTGTCTCCTTCCCTACCTTTCTCCCTCCCGCTTTTTATTTTTTTCTCATTCAAAAACTCTTCCATCTAAGTATGAATACAATCTCCCTGAGTTCTACGCACACATTTACACAACACAACACAACACACACACACACAGACACAGACACATACACACACCCTCCCACTTAAACCACCCAAAGGTTTTTATCAGGATTTCTAAGTAATATCCTTGTCATTCTATCTTGAACAGCCTTACCAGGCATGCTTTTCCTACTTGTGCCTTTTTAAGAGGTTGTTGATCAATCCAAACAGCTCCATAGGAAAAACTCATGGGGAAATAAGAAGAAATTACAACCTTAATCAGGCTTCCCCAACCAGTGTCCCCAGTGGATAGCATTGTTATACAAAGCCTCTCTTATTCCTGCAATATATTTCATAACCTTAGCAAAAAAAAAAAGTCCCTACAGAGGTCATAGTCAAAGACTAATTTCAAACTCAATGTACATGAAGCAAATATCTATATGTATTAGGCTGTCTCGGGTATTGAGGGCAAAGTAGAAGTAGATTATAAGGTAAGATGTTTAAATTCTTAAAACTCAAACTATTATTGGAGTGTTAAGTGCTCATGGAGAAGAGCTAATCAGGGTAGCACAAACCAAATTTAATTTTCCTGTAGAAGAAATGGCAGACTTGAGACATGCTTTTTGACGAAGGCTTAGGTACTTATCTTTTACAGAATCCAAAGCACCACATTGAATTAAATATAAGTCATGCACCTGTATGGTATGAGGGTTCATCAAGGAGCTCAAACAGGGAGCATGATACAGACGCTTTAATGGCAGGTTGGCAACAAGCATTTCCACACATTAAGTCCAGCATCCTGGGGCTATGACTTTATTTAAGTTTTAGGATAAGGGTCTTCGGATAAGGTCTACGTAGTGTTGCAGTGAGCTTTCTAGTTGCTGCGCAGAAAGAACCCAAACAAAAGCGGCTTGTGGAGGAATGGGTTTATTTGGCTTACGGACTTGAGGTGAGACTCCATCCTGGCAGGGAAAACGATGGCATGAGCAGAGGGCTGGACATCACCTCTGCCACAGCACTGCAAACAGCGGCAGGAAGGTGTGCCAAACTCTGGCAAGGGGAATCTGACTTATAACCCCATAAGCCCGCCCCCAACAACACAGCTCCATTGAGGTTGTAAAATCCAAACTGCCATCAGCTGAGGATCAATTACCCAGAACATATTAATTTGTTTTGGGGGGACAACTGGATCAAACCATGACAGTAGGTTACGTAGGAGGTCTCCATGTCTTATCAAGTGCCTTCATTAAAGATACAGAAAAGACTTAGCTATAGAGGAAAAAGCCATGTAAAAGGCAGAGGCTGATGTTCAAATTGTGCAGCCACCATTGAAGGACACTTAGGAGTCATCTGAAATTGATAGGCAGCAAAGATTCCCTCTTTGATGTGAAGGAATGGTCCTGCCAGCACCTGAAATTCGGGACTGTAATCCACCCCCATGTGAGAAAGCATCTGCTATTGTATTATATAGCACCTTGCTTGTAGTAATGTGCCAGCAGAGCTACAGGATAGCAACACATAGTGTATCAGTCTGTTCCCACTGCTATGACAAAACACTACAAACTGTTTCTTTTACAAACATCACACTTTATTTCTCACAGTTCTCGAAGCTGGACTTCTAAAATCAAGGTGAAAGTGGTCTTCATCCCTGCTCAGGGTCTAGTCTCTGCTTACAAGATGGCACCTTGTGGCTGTGCTCACTGAACAGGACTCATACGGTGTCTTATGTGGCAGAAATGATAGGCCCCATCAGCTCCTCTTATGAGGTCACTAATCCTACTAATGAGGGCACAGCACAAATTGCCTAACCACCTCCACAGTGTCCTATCATTAAACATCATTACCTTGGTGGTTAAGTTAAAATATAAGAATTTTGGAAAATGTTTATATTCGTCCCAGGGAGCATGGTATCCAAATTAACCATTTTTCATAAACCCACTTTACTCCATAATCCCTGCCTGTTTTTAACCATAGATGCAATGTAGCAGAAAATAGAAGCGCATCCCAATAGGAAAAATGTAATTCAATAGTTTCTATGCAGAGTGAAACAGCATCAAGAGATGTACAAGGATGATGGTAACCTTCAAAGAGTCTTACCCAGTCTTTCTTTGTTTTCACCTTTCTCTTCATTTAATAAAAATTCTGGGTCAAATAGGGGCATCATGGTATAAGCTTTGGGTCATTTGTTACCTTCAAACAAAAATCTGTCTGGCTTCTTGAGGCAAGTCTACTTGACATTGCGTTTTGCCTTTCTTACAGTTGAGAAAACAATACCTCCAATCGATAAAATATTCAAAGGGATCCTTGTGAGTACTTTGATCTCTTCCAGTGTTACATCAGCACTCTGGAATCCTTAAAGCTGAGGTTGAGCTTGATGACCAAAGTCAAAAGCCTACATCTTTGAAATTTGATCTTGAATATGCATAATTAAAAGCATTTGCATTACTCATAAGACTGACTTTTATAAAATCGCAAGAAACAGTAAGTGTTTCTAATCATGAACTGTCCTCTCAGCAGTCATTTTCAGGGAAACTTGGAGACATACATTTAAGAACAATGTGAAATCTTCAAGGAACAAAGCTAATCCAAAATGAAATAAGAAGAGAGAGACCTGTGAGTGGGGGTCACTTTGTGTTAAGGGAGTGGCCAGGTGTTAGCATGTAGAAATTTGAGCCTAATGTTGCAACTCGTCTTATATTTTCAGGAAAACCCAGAAATATAGATGAGAATATTTGCCATGTTAAAGGTTGTCAATAGATTCAGTTTCAAATTTTATAGTTTCTAAAATTTATAAATAGCCAGACAGATGGTAGGTACTTCATAAATGTTCATTGAATGAATGATATCTATTCAGCTATGATTTTGATTTTAATGTAACTCAAAGTAACCTGTCACAGCTGTATTCCCACAGCCAGCTGATCCTGGACATCTCTTTCCAAACGTCCCCTCCATGGCATGCACTATGACTAACTTCCAAGGGTTCATGTTGGTGGGTGCCTAGTACCACAAGCAGAACAAAACTCATAAAATAAGGGAAGGACTTATCCACAGTGGGAGCATTTAAACTAATGGGAAACACTAGAAATTAGGGGACCTGGAGAGATCGATCCATAGTTAAGGCTCTTGCTTGCAAAACCTTATGGCATGGGTTCACTTCCCCAGCACCCATGCATAAAGTGGCACATGTGCCTGGAGTGGTTTTTTTTTTTTTTTTGCAGAGGCAAGAGGTCCTGGAGTAGCCATTCTCTCTCTCTCTCTGTCTCTCTCTGTCTCTCTCTCTTTCTCTATCTCTCCTTCTCTCTGTCTCTTTCTCTCTCCCTGTCTCTCTCTCTTTCTCTCAAATAAATAATTAAAATACATTTTTTTTAAAATTAGGACTGCCCCACCTCCAACTCAGAGGAGTCATTCCAACACTTGATATTCCCACTTGCTCCTTAGCCCAAAAAGTGTGCTGGTCTTGACATCCACCACATCCTTATTACTCGTGGGAAATCACTTTTTCTTACCTTAGACACAGAGTTTAGAAGAATAAGATTTAGTTAATTTGATAAATTCAACTTGCCAAAGCATCAATAAGAAAGAAAAGTTTGGACAGATTTTTCTCCTTCTTTCAGCCCTTCCTCCCTCCACTCATCATGAAAACCTGAAGAAGGGGGGAGGAGGGACTGATCATTCTGCACTATTTCAACCTGGGAAAGCTAAGCAAGGAAAGGGAATATTTTCCTTCATTTGCCTTTAGTTCATGCTCTGTGAATTGACTCTGATTTTCGACTCTGAATTCCACAGACATCTTTGTGTTAATGTTTTTCAACAATGTACTGACGAAGCATTGATGTCACATTTTAAGGGTTTCAATACTTCAGCACCTTAGGCGTTAGGAAAGCGAATATTTGAAGATCGAGGACAATAGGTACATTTATGTACAGGCCTTTTATATTAAGCAAGTATTTTTTTTTGTTTGTTTGTTTTGGTACCCAGGTCCATCTCCAGCCTGGGCCTGCAGTATTGGGATTTATTAAAAATGAAGACTTTGTAGTGAGCATATACTTACTACCTGGGAGGGCGTGCCCCAGACATTTCTCTAGCTTCTAGGAATCTGTTCACCTCCCCTAAGCTTGGCCACACTTTCCACCCAACTCCCTCAGCTGAGCCCCTGCCAACTGTTTCACAAAGAATACTAGAATGTGTTCATCTGAATTGACTTTCATTTGAAGCAATGTAAGGATGGAAGGGGAACCCTGGGGGAATGAACACTAATTAGAACCTTCAGAGCCAGGGACCAGTGAGCACCTGTGCCTCCCTAGACAATGGCTCAAATCAGTGTCTCAAGGAATGCCGACCGACCTTACTTTTGGATTGTTGGAGGGTTAAGTCTGATTTCACTGATGCCCTGAGGCAAGGGGTTGTGTTCTTAACAGATGAAACACCTATTGGCATCAGAAAAGATGCAAAACCTAGCCCAGGTATGTGTTAATCAGCCTTCAGAGTACCCAGGGCAAGCTGGTTCCTTACAAACCCTTTTAATGAGAGAGTTTGCCTGGCAAATCTCATGAGAGGTAACATGGAATAAAATGAGATTGCCTGTAAGTATCCCTTGCAGCTCAGCTGATGTGTAATTAGGTTTCTAACAAACTACGCAAAGTGAACCAACAACTTTCATTTATTGAATCTAACAATTGAGCAGATTTATAAGCAACTCTATAGCCACTTTCAATGCTTATGGAAACAATGTAAAACTCACAAGCTAGCCAGGAACAGGTGGATTCCCCTTGCTTCTCTTTTTCCCTAAGTTAGTAGGTGAGAAGTTAAAGTTTGCATTTTTCAAACAAACTATTACCTTCTAAAGATTCATTGTGTCACTTTGTGGTCACCCTGCCCCCACCCTCCAACATTGATCTGTCAGTATAGCTAATTTCCATTTTATAAATGAAATCCAGTTGGATTCTACTTGGTTCAGCTTCTACTTTCAAGATTTATTGATGTTGTTGCATTTAAAAATCATTTCTTTCTTCCTTGTGATCATTGCATAATATTCCATTGGGTGGCTTATAGCTGAGTCTATTTATCCAGTAGATTATAGATGCACATTTGATTTCCTTCCCATTTGTTGTTAATTATAATAATGCTATGAACATTTATGTATGGGACTTTCTATGCACACGTGCTTCAATTCTCTTAAATAAGAATGGAAAAGCTTTCATAATTAGAGGTGTATATTTAATTTTATAAAAAGATTAAACTGTTTTCCAAATTCCAAATCCTCTTGTCCAGCTTTTCAGTTGTTTCTGCTGGAAGAATGGAACCAGACCCTTTTTTCCATCTTGGCAGATATGTGCCTTCCATGTTCTCATTCTCATGGTGTAAGCAATTTAATTTATTAAGTAAACCAATAAACTTGTAAGTTAACTGAAATATCAACCATATTTCATTCTCTCTATCATTTCATAATGACCACTAAATACTAGATGTATTGCTTATGTTCTGTTACATTTGAATGTTGCATATGTATATAAAAATGAAGCCACAGAGCAGGAGAGGTGGCCCAGCAGTGAAGGCGCTTTCCGACAAAGTCTAACAGTGCTGGCTTGATTCCCAGCACTCAGGTAAAGCCAGGTACCAAAGTGATGCAAGCATCCGGAGCATGTTTGCCAAGACTGGAGTCCCTGGCGCACTTATTCTCTGTCTGCCTCTCTTATATCTTTCTCTCTGCTTGCAAATCAATCAATCAATCAATAAAAATTTAAAAAGTTGAAGCCACAAAATAGATTTATTTTCTCAGCTTTAGAAAATGATAATAAACTGTTGGGTGCTTATCTGCTAACCAACTTTTTATGAGAGCTGCTATCATATTCTGGGTCTTGGACAAAATTTTCTGTGTTCATTACAACCTTTAAGATTAAGGAGAGCTTTATTTGATAACTTGTTTCATGAACAGGGAGATTCAGGATTTTTTTTAAGGGAAGACAACCGAGTTAAGTAACTTTTCCAAGTATATTTAACTAGTAAAATAATGAAGCCATGGTTTGAAGCCATGTGGCTACTGCTACTTCAATCTTTGTATATCCAGCAAGTATGTTCAAGTGACAAGAAAGTAAGTGAAATGTGGGCATGAAAAATTTCAACCTCATTTTGAGGGCTGAGAAGGGATCAAGTTCATCTCTGCAATATATGTTCTTTCTCATCATTCATTTACTCACAAATTTTTCAGATGACCTGGTTGTCAAGTACTGCCCCAGTAATTTGGGAAAAACCACAACTCGACACCATAGCACTTGCTTTTGATATCCCCACGGAATGTGTAAATTGGTGCCTACCTGAGTAATTTAGAAATGACAATGCACAAATCCTTCGCTCCCTCTGGGTAGGTAGCTGAGGTCAAGCAGGAGGAGGGAAGTAGGTTCGTTCATAGAGTAACTTAACTTTGGTGTAGAAATTTGGGGTCAGTTTTTCCAGATGGGGAAAGGAGTGAATCAAAGAAAAGTCAGACTCTAGAAACAATGGAGAGAGAGGCATGGAGAATACTCTAAGAAAGCAATGCATTTCCAAAGATGGAGATTACCCAAACGTTTAAGTCAAAGTGTTAAAAAACAAATCATAAATATTTAAGTTGGAAAGTTTTGAAAAGTGAAAAGTATTCATTAGAAGCTCATTAAGCTAATATAATTTCCAGGAAAATGTAAACATGAAAATCACTGTACTTTGTGACCATCGTGAAACAAAAATAGATAACCCTAAGATATTAGCTGTGCGTACACTGAAGGTCACAGTGTGTGAGCCAGGCTTCTAAGAGCATCGTATCTTATATCGTATGGGTTGCATTGGCAAAAAGTATGTGCGTTTTGTGTTTTGTCCATTGTTCTTACTCAAGCACATGTTTATTTTTGCATTATATTTCCTCTGTCCCAGTTTAAACTAGTAACATAATACAACAGCATCAGCCTTGGCCTTGGTCCTCACAGATAGAGATGTTCTTGAAATCAGCTCCTAGTACACAATATAAGGACTTTTAGTGGTAAAGTAGTTTACATGGTAAAACGTCACTTCCAAGTTATTTTGCTAAGTGAATGGGTCCTACGAAAGATGCTTTACAAACATTATACTTGTGTGAAAATGTCTCAAGACTGCTTTCATAGATCTTCACTCTATAAGAAAATGGAGAAAGTCAAATACCAAACACTGAGTGCTAATTTCCCTTTAAGGAGTTCTGTTCTTACAAAACCAATGACTCACTTTTGTCAGGAAATGTCAAGTCTCTAGTTTTTAGCACAACATAAACAAAGGTTTCTTAGTTATTGTCTTAATCAACCCCATGTCTTACTTTTATAGATTATTGACCGATTTGTAAACATTGCATTTACTTTGGAGAAACTCCCAAAGACAGCTCTTGTTTGGTTTTGTTTTCAAAGGCCAGAATTTCCTCACGATTTGAAGCTTCACTTTGTGTTTATTATGACTACCTCCAGGACTGATAGGAGTCTGACATGGTAAAGTTCTTACACAAAGTGCCATTGAGCTGATTTCCAGAATATTGCTATCTGTGGGGACTCATACTTAGCTGCACTATCATATTGTGTGACTAGCTTAAAGCACGCTGGAGAGGAAAAATAATGTAAAAAGAAGCATTTAAATGAGTTACAACAACTGAACAAAGCACCCGTTGATTCATCTATGTTTGTGTATAAAACTGAATGGTGGAGGAGCCAAAATTATCAAAATCAAAATAAAATATCCCCAGAACAGCGTTTATCAGTATGTCTAGGATGGAAAGATTTAGAGGGCACTCAAAGAGTCTGAGGCCACTTGACTGTGATAAGTAGTTGGGCCATCTCCCCCTCCCACGTTTTTCTGTTTGAAAGATGGGTGGGAACAGAGTAGTCTGGTCTGTTATGCTTTAGTTTAGTAAAGAAAAGCCAAGACACTCTCTGCGGATGTAGTAACAGCATCTTCTGACTCTGGGAATCCAGTTGTGACCTTTTCCTCAAGCAGGCTATGCTCCAGTCCAGAGGGTGACTCTGTAATGAGAAGGATCAGGTAGGTCACATTAACTCCACGCTACTGTGCTTTCACAAGAAGAGAAGAGCTTCCTCTGGAATTTCACCTCTGCTTCTCTGCCAGAACCCTGTTCACTTAACATCTATAAAAAGCATGGAAATATGGCCACCTGTAGATCTATACAGCACAGAAAAGAGCAGTGTTCAATAGCCTGATCTTGTTTGCTGCAATGATAATATCAACCATCATCCCAAGATTGCCATGAAGATTATGCTTTATCTATGTAATGTGCTCAACAATTCAGAGACATTAGTACTATTTTTGCTGCTATCATCATTTTTATTGGTTATCATAATCATGTTTGGAAGTGAAGGGAAGATTTAAAGCTCATCTGACAACATCTTTTGCAACTTTTGGACAAGCATGGTCCTGGCAACCAAATATTTTGGTTTTGATAACAAGGAGACAATGTGATGAGTTGATAGAATCAAAATAGAAGTGAGAAGCCAGTTTCAACCTTGTATATTTACTTTATTGGATTAGAAAATCCTCTTAAAACCCTGATGGTAGCTGCCCTGTTCAATTTAGAAACGACTACTGGCTGTGGAGATTATGAAGTCCATCTGACTCAGAATGGTCTGATACATTTTTATGATACATTTTTTGAATGTAATCTAACCGGAATTTAGGTTGAAATTGTTCCTGAATCACTGTTTCAAGATTGCTAGCTGTGTTGTTCCATGCCAAGTGACCTTAGCAGCCAAGTGACCCCAGTACATGCAGGTGTCTTCACCTAAGGATATGAGTCTTCACTCAGCAAGATCTGGAGACCAACTCAGTATAGGACTAATACTGAAGTAATATAAAAGTAACAAGTGTAAAATAAGACATAATTTGTGTGCATTTATAGTCACTACTGATGAATAGGGAAACAGAACCAGTAAAGAATACTTGCTTTGAAGACTTCTACAATGCCTGTGGAACATCCTTGCACAAAGGGGAAAGAATTTAATATTTCAAAGTAAAAATGTTTCATTTAAATTATGAACCCAGGATATTTTTAGAAAAACATTTCTTAGTGTATGGAGGCACAATTGCAATTTTACAAAGGTTAGAATCGGGCATAGTTACTTTGGTTTAACTGGCAGTTAAATTCCTGACATTATTATACTTTAAGTATTTGACAATTTCTCAAGATTACAGGAGTACCATGATATACTTTCCAGATAAAACCATACTTTGAACTTCTTTTCTCAAACTGCAGGTGATTTCAGCTCTTCAATGAACTGCGTTTGCTAAACTGCCATTTTAATTGCAGAAAATAAAAATGGAACCTTCAAATAAATAATCTCCAAATGTCAAATATTTCATATAAACTGAAATCAAATCCTGTATTTAATCTTTATTTTATAAAAGGTCTCCAATATTTTTTTTTGCTCAAAATTGGACCTCACTAAATAGTTACTATGCATTTATTTTCATCCTCAAACTACACATTTGGTTCACAAATTAAGTAATTATGTGTTGCAAAGGTTTCTTAGAGAGGGTAGTCACTTTACTGAATGCTCAAGTCCATCTGAATGCATTTTCAATTTCACAAAAGGCACCCCATGCCCATTAGCAAACAACCCAGCCTAGGCCCTCCACTCCAGCCCCTGCCATCTATCTGCCTATCTACTTACTGTATGTGTAGATTTGCCAAGTATGGACTTTATGCAAAGGAAATCATTTAACATTTACTTTTTTATAGCTAGTTTATTTCTCTTGGCATATTATTTTTATGGTTCATCCGTAGCACAGGAAGTATCAGTACTTTTCTTTTTAATACTTTAACTATTTTTTTTTCCTTTTTACTCTTAAGTAATATTCACGTGTCTGGATATGTCATTTGTGCATTTATCAGTTGATGGACTTTGGTTTGTTTCTGCTTTTGCTTATTATAAATGATACTGTTTTAAACATTCATTGACAAGTTTTGATATGAACGTATGATTTCATTTCTCTTGAATAAAGTGATAACTCTTTGTTTAACCCATCAAGACACAACCATGCTCTTTTCCTAAGTGGTTATAACATTTTACTCTCACACAAACTTTGGGTTAACATTTCAATTCTTTCACAGACTCACCAACATTTTTTATCATCTGACATTTTGATTCCATTATTTGCATTGATATAGACTAGCACTTTCTTATGATTTTGAATTTTGTTTCCATGAAGTAATTACATCGAGTATTTTTCATGTGTTTTGCAGTAAATCATATATCTGTCTTGGAAAGTATCCATCCATTTAATTTCTCCCTTTAAATATGGATTATTTGTCTTTGCATGGCATGGTTGAATTGAAAATTTCCTTTTAATCCAGGTGGGGTGGTTCATGCCTGCCATCCCAGCACTAGGGACACTGAGGTTAGAGGATTGTTGTGAGTTTGAGGCCAGCCTGGAATAGAGTGTGTTCCAGGTTAGCTTGAGCTACAATATGACCCTGCCACAAACTAAACAAAATAAAACCAACATCAAAAAAACCTGCAAAGTTACTTTTGCATTTTAAGTGCAAGTCTCTTACCATGCGTAGGAATTTGGAGCTTTTCTCCAGCTCTGTAGATTAACTTTCGAGTTTCCTGAAGGTGATTTTTAAAGAAACGGAGTTGATATCAAAAAGGCCAGGCTGTCTCCAGTACTCTGAGCAGCTCATCCTCTCTTTAGAGTGGATTCAACTATGATACCAACCACCATTGAGGGATGTAGACAAGGAGGCCTTCGTGAAGCTTCTGGAATCCTCTTCCAGAACTGTGAGATTAATAAGGCTCTTAAAATACCCAGACCCAGATATTTTGTCATGGCAACAGAAAACATGAGTAAACCAAATAAATTGATTCAATACAGTCACCGCATGCAAAGTCAGCCCACAAATATCACTTGCATATCTTTTATATACTAACAGCAAACTACTCCCCCAAATAAGAAAACGACTCACCTTATAATAACATATGAAAGAATAAGGCATTTAGAAAAAGAAAATATACCAAGAAGATAAAATATCTGTATGATGAAAACTATAAAACTTTGGCCAATCAAATTGAGGAAGGCAGATGGACATGGGAATTTATTCTGTTTAATGAGTTAAAAGACTTAATATTGTCAAAAATATTCATACATTAAACAATTCATAAATTCAATGTATTCGCTACTAAAATTCCATTAGTATTAGTCCATTTTCATTACTGTAACATACTACTTGATGTTACTATATAAATATGATAGGCTTATTTGACTCACAGGTTTCCAGGTATAAGAATGTGGCAAAGACGACATCTATTTGACACTGGTGAGAACCCGGCTATCTCACTGTCACATGCTGATACTAGAAGTAATGCATATCCAGGAGCCAGGATTATTCTCTTTAAAAAAGTTTTATTTATTTGCAAGCAGAGAGATATATACAGAGAGAGAGAGAAAGATAGAGAGAGGGAGAGAGAGAGCAGCAGGGCCTCTTGCCAATGTAAATGAACCCCAGATGCATGTGCCACTGTACATCTGTCTTTATGTGGGTACTGGGGAATCAAACCTGGGTTGTTAGGCTTTGCAGGCAAGTGCTTTAACAACTGACCCATCTCTCCAGCCCAGGATTTTTCTTTTCATAGCAACTTGCTTACTCTCTTGAGCTATATGAGAATTATAATAATGATTTCTTAAAGTAAATGGCAATATAAATTGGTATATTCATGATGAAAAAAGTATGAAGTTTCCTTAAAAAATTGCAACTAGTACTACCATATGATCCAGAAATCCAATTTTAGGGTAAATGTTCTTCCAAAATAAAGTCAGATATGAAATAGAACATTGCACTTCCATGTAAGATATACACATAAGGGCTCAGTGGCAGATGAATGGATAAAAATAGCCATATCTATATACATATATTATATAATTACATATACAAATATATACATATATTTAATTCAACCTGTAAAGATAAGGAAATTATGTCAGTTTGATGATATTGATGATGCTAGATCCTTAACACTGAGTGAAGCTGGCCAGATAAGAGATAACACACTTGTATTTGGAATCTAGAAAAGTTGAACTCAGATAAGCAAATAAACAGAAATGAAGAATAGTTGCCAAGTGACAGTGAGAGAGAAAGGAGATGTTGGTCAAGGGCTGTAAAATTGCAATCATCTAATGCATATTTTATAGTATTGCAACTATAGTTAATAATATAGCATTAGCTAATTTGACTCTACAAATCATTTCACAGCATATAACAAAACATCATATATTCTTTTGAATAGCCATAACTATGTTTGCCAGTTATAAGAGACTGCCATAAGGAGTAAGAAAGAGAGAAAATGGGAGGAGAGAGGAGAGGGAAAAGAGATTGTTAGAAAAGAAGAGAGAGCCAAGACCAGCTTGCATGGCTACAATCCCTCTCAAGATGGGGAGCTGAGGTGGACAGGAGAGGCAGAGGAACAGGAACAACACAGAGCCTCCATCTCCAGTTCATGTCCCCAGAGTCATAGCATGGAAGCTTTGGGGAGGGAAAGTCTTAATTCATACATGACATTGGCATTTTAAACTATGTAAGGAAGGAGGTTCTTTATTGAAAGCGCAAGGACGATTGTGGAATCTATCTAATATTAAGGAACCATAATCTCTCAATGGGGAGGCAATATTTCACCTCTAAATTTGGTTAGTGATTGGAAAAACAGTAGCTTTCACTTTTTAAACCTCACTGAGTAGAATTTGTCAAATAACCCGATTACAGGAAAGCTAAACTTCTATTCCTTTTTGCTTTCACTTGGCCCTCCCACTGTTTTATCCATGACCAGGTAGACAGTGCCTTCTCTCGAGGTCTACATGTGCCATTCCCTCCTTCAGTCTTGGTGAGGCACCTGTGGGCATTTCAGGAGCAGTATCCAGCTGTCATTAGCGTCTGGCTTAATCCCAGGTTCATTCTTTTTATGACAATTGCTTTTCTACTTCTTCCCTCCCTCCAAAAATTTAGTTGCCTTTTCCACTGTGTATAGTATTTTTTTTAGGTTTATTAACAACATGATGTGCCCGACAATTCTTATAATTAGTGGGAAAATCATCCTTGCAAGTCTTAGCAGAGTCTTCAAAATATAAACTCACAGGAAGCCTGTTGGATGAAAGTGTATGTGAGGAGCTCAGAATTAACAGTCTCATTCCCTAGGACAATGCAAGCATAATTACTACTTGAGTTGCCAGAAACTTGGCCAATCACTCTAAAGGGAAAGAGACCTTGTTGACTATGGGAGCAAGAGACAAGGCTGCTTGCTGGTGGCACATGGCGAGGGCAGGTGACCGGAGAAGGGGCAGCTGGGAAGGGCTGCGACATCCGGCCTTCCTTGTCTCATCAGACACTCCCGTGCTCTGCTGGCCCCTCTTCCCTGAACTCTTTCATTGTTACTTCCACTCGCTCAGTGTCGGTAGGATATATTGCCTTATGAAGGTGGGCAAAGGTGTTTATTGGTGGGGAAAGGAAGATGGGGTATAAAATGGAGAGAGTAAATAAAGGGATAAGATGACTCCTTCCTTTTGTCTTTCTTATCATGCTTTCCCTTTGATCATTTAAACATGGGGTTCAACCCTGGCATCTCTAAGGTAGGCGTCAGCCATTGTTTAGTTTTATTTGACCTGTTTAATGTTTTAAGGGCTTGAAGTACTGGAGAAAGAGGACCCATTAGAGAGAGCTGGAACTAAGCAGCAATGTGTCTTCTATAGCCCACACCTGGCTGTTCTCGTCCGTCTACTTTTCTGCCTGCTTTTCTCTCTCATGTTATCTCCATGACCTGAGCTGGGCACTTCAGTGGTCAGGGTTTCTCAAGACAGTGAGTTTTATTCCTTTTCCCATTTCTAGATTCTAACAAATTTCTTCTATGAGCATAGAGTGATCTCAATAGGTGTATCCATTACACACACACACACACACACACACACACACACACACACACACACAGAAAAAAGCAAACATAGATGTAGAAGTGAGTTTTGACAACTTAAAAAGTTGCTGAGGCTCATACCTGGGTGGGCATCTTCAGAGAGGATTAACTGAGGGTGGAGGACCTACCTTAAATGTGGATGGTACTGCCTCAATAGGCTGGGAGTCTGACTAAATAAAAAGAGAAAGGGAGAAAGCCAGCCAATTGTCTTCTCTCTCTCTCTGTCCATCTTTCCATCTCTCTCCCCTGTTGCCTTCTACTTTCTTCCCACCAAGAAATTAAATGGCAGCTAACTGCTGCCACACACTCTTGCAGCCATTAATTTCTTTTCAAGTGCATGGGTCTAAACAACCATAGGCCACTGAAACTGTGATACAAGATAAATGTTTTCTCTATTATTTGTGTTTGACACTATGATATGATGAGACAAGCATTAATACAGTGAGTAAACCATAAGATGAGAGAGATACAAAGAGAGAGAAGAATGAAAGAGAGAAATCACATGTCAACTACAGGTCAAGACGCGACACTAAAGAAGTGTATGTACAGTGTGAACAATAACATGAAAAGTTCCTGATTGGGTGAAATTATGGCCTTTCTGCTCTTTACTATCACAAGTTTAAGGTTCACAATCATTTCCAGGACATTGGGTTTCAGGCAACATCTGGCTAGTGATTTCTGGGAGTTGAAATGTCAGAGTCAAGTGTCTGGGAGGATGGAAAGGCAAAGTGTTGAGCTGGAGATTTCTCTAAAGATACGCCAGCAGTTGTGTGTATGACAGCTGGAAGCAGGATCTGGAATGGGGGGAGATGAAAGGAAGGAGCTGATGGAAGGACTTACCTCCTTCCCCGTGTTCTAAGCTAGCCCTCACATCTGCCCCATCCAAGGTAGAAAACGCACTGTGGTTAGTCATTCACCCTTCTCAGCCTCGATGGTGATGAAACCACTGGGTGTATACCACAAATATAATGCACACTTTGCTCATAGACCCTCAGAGCTGTCATTTCTATGCACACCAGCCCGACTTCCCATTGCACCTGAATGTCTTTTAGAATCGAGCATCACCTAGTTAATTCTCATGGAGCCCAGTCAGCTCTCCACATGGTGGAAGAGGTGTAGGGTTAATACCCTTGCAGAAGCTTTGAACTAACATGCAAACAAATGCTGCAGCCTCTCCCCCGCCTCCTGTAAATACACCTCTGAGGTGCACATTTTCTATTTGTCATTAGTCATCCTCTGAATGATGAGTCCCTATGGAGCAAGCCCCCATTGGCTGTGGTACAAATTGTTTGACATGCCCCATTCTCCTCCATGCCTTCCCTATCTCCCGACCAGCATTTGCCAAACTCACCTCCTCATCTGGGAATGTGCTGCCTGGAATGCAAACTGAGACAGACCTGTTGTGAGACCATGTGGGAAGGAGGGAGCAACCACAGGCCACCACAGAGAAAAAGAGATAAAACTCCTCAAAATTTGTGGAAATGGAGGGATGGAAAGGTCATTGAACATTCTTGGTTGGACTTAGTTTTCTTTTGAGGAAATCCTTTCAAATGAACATGTTGATAAATTTTATTCTTTTTAAAAAATATTTTATTTATTCATTTTCAAGGAGAGAGAGAGAGAGAGAGACAGAGACAGAGACAGAGAGAAAACAAACCAGGGCCACCACCTTGTGGGTCTGGCGTATGTGGGTCCTGGGGAATTGAACCCAGGGCCTTAGGCACTGGACGCAAGTACCTTAACTGCTGAGCCATCTCTCCAGCCCAATTTTATTCTTTTTTCAGTTTGCATATTCATCTTATTTCTTCTAAATAGAATTAGATCTTTTTTGATATATTGAATTTTATTTTATATTAATCTTACCAGATTATTCTGTTTTATCCCCTTGCTCCAGTCCTTGTGATCCTGGAGAGTCTTTTTAGGGGGGTTTTGGTATTCACTGTGGGGTCATGAAGGTCTCAGTCCATCCCTGGGGGGTAGCAGGGGACTGTGCCTCAGAATATTAATACCCACTCTTTGGCTCTTACAATCTTTCTGCTCCCTGTTTCCTGAGCAGGCTGTTGGCATTCTGATTTAGTGTTAAATTCTCTGTAGCCTCTGGATTTCTGTATTGATAGGTTTGATTGATTACTGTGTTTGTCACCACCAACCCAGGGCTGGTTGTCAGGCTGGCAGCAAGAGCAGTGTTCATGTCCTCACTTCCCTTGCAATTTCTCCTGGGACCTGGCAGATGTGGTAGAGGTCGCACGTCTCATGGAGGGGAGTTGGCTAGCTTCTTTTCTTAGTGATGGATCTTGGTTCTCTGTTTTCTCTGCCACCTGTAAAATAAAACAGATAAAAATAAAAATAAAAATAGAACAGCTTGAGTTAAAGGGGAGTATGCAAACTTGAGAGGTTTATTTTTTGGTGTGCAAGCCCAGTCTTCTTCTCCAGAGAGCAGTGGGGGCTTCTCTATGAGTTTCCTGACCATGGGATTCTGACTTGGTTTCCAGTACCAGATATGACTTCTGACTTGGTTTCCAGTACCAGATATGACTTCTCTCCCACTGAGCAGGCATCATGTACAACCACAGAACAGTTGGTTACCTGCAGAAGCTGTGTGCCACTATTGCACTAGTGTGTACTTCTTGAATGGCTGGTTAATTTCATAATCTGTAGGGTCTCCTGCTTATTCATGCTGATGGTGACAATATTCTGCCGGAGGCTCCCATAGGGCTTTCCACCACTATGAGGGCTAGTCAGGTATGAGCTAGTTTTTCTTTTGGTTCCAACATGATATTCTGATGTCCAGTGTGTCTTCAGCAATAAAGTTTTACCTTTTAGCCCTGGCAGGTAATCAAGTGTTTTTGGCAATGGCCAGCATTGTTTTGGGGACCTCATAGGTCTTCCTGGCCAACAGCTCACTGTGGGAGGCAATCTAATTCTGGGCTGGGGATTTACCAGTCAAGAGTCCATGAAAATCATGTTCTTTTAACTTCATGATAGCTAAAACATTAATAAATTGTTTTCTTCTCTCACTTCTTCTTTTAAATGTCTCCATGTGTCTAGCAGTCAGAGACCCTGAAAATTACCAATTACTCTCACCTTCTTTTCTTCTTACAACGATATTTCCTGCTTCCCTTCTACTGTTTACCATTTTTCACATCATACAACCATTTTACTTGTGAAGTCTGGAATACATTCAAGAACTTAAATGCACCTCATGTATATGTCATTTAATCAATATTTTATTATGAGGAAATAAAAAATATGATTTCTTTATATGCAATAAAATTAATGCCTGGCATCCAATTTCTTAATATCATACATAATGTTCTGTTTTCTAGAATCATTATACCAGATGTTTGATTTCCATTTACTTTTAGAGTTAAAATGTGATTGCATATATTTTGTGATAAGAAACTAAAACCCCTGAGAGTCCTCTATTCTACAATTCTACAAGAGATAGAATAAAAATAGAACTCTGCTCTTTGCTTCTATACTCTGTTTTGGCACCCACACTGTTCTTCAAACATTCATTCTACTCACTCTGTAGAAGTGTCTCTGTTTCCCTCCTTGTCTCCTGCCTTTGCTTACCATAGCCATCCAAATGGTGTCTTTTAGTAGTACACTAGCAATACAGCAGTGTTCATTAAGCTCTTAGCCTCTGCATCCCATTGTAGTCTAATTAAATAAATGGATGCTGGTAGCCACTACACATAAATAGGAACCCAAAAGTTTTGTCTGTTCCAAAAACCTTATTTCAGTCTCTGCTTGCCTCACAGATCCTAAGATATCTAATGCTTCCTTGTGTTCAGAAACTGATACTTCAGTTCTCAATTCAGTCAGAAGATTCCTTTTTTTAAAAAAAATGACCTATATTTTTCAGAATGTGGAGAAAGAAGGAAAAGAGCAAGAACTCGAGTAAGGAGGCGAATAAGGCTGATACTACATTTGATTCTATTCAGTTGGACTACTGTCTTTAAGCATTTTTTTCCCTCTATAGCAACAAGTGTGTTTTTTATGGTCTGTCCTGGGTGAGTGAAGATGTGCTGAGCCATTTGGCTGCTGTGTGGACAGACCAACTCAGAGAGCTTCTTTTCTCCCTGATGAAATCATCTCTCCCAGCAGCCTCGCCTCTCCCATCACTCCATGATGGAACTTGGCTTTGACTTGCATAGTTCCGTCATGATGTCGATGGTCTTCCAGTTAAGTTCTGGAGAAATCTACCCAATCATGTGCAGGACAGTTATAGGAAAGAAGAAAACTTACTTTTTTTTTCCTGATTACTTTTTAAAGTTACCATACACAGTGTTTGGCTTTAGTGTGGCATTTTCATACATCTATGGCACAGATCAGTGAGGAATGAGTAAGAACAAAACTATATTATTGAAAGAAACGTTTTGTTGAGGCATTTTGATTTAGGGGTCAGAGAGACGAGGAATCAGTATCTGATTTCTTGGAGAAATAGAATTTTCCATAGCTTTCTAAATATTTCCTGTTTAGGTTAAGGTTTTCAGAATACTTGACATACATCAGATGAAAGGACAGTGGGATTGGTACCATCATGGTTTTTTTTTTCCAGATTCATATTTTCCTTTCTTTCTTTTTTTTTGGCATGTGTGGTATATTTATGTGTACATGTTTCTGTGTCTGTACACATGTGGAGACCAGAGGTCAAAGTCAGGTGTCGTCCTTAATACCTATCCACTTCGTTATTATTATTTTAAATATAGGTCTCTCACAGAACCTGAAGCTCACTGGCAAGACTAGCTGGCCAGCGAACACCTGGATACTATTGTCTCTACTTCTCAGAGCTGGAATTTAGCTGTGCACTGAAGTGTACGGCTCTTCAGATGATACTGGGGATGCCTGCTTGGCAAGCACTTTACCTACTGAGGCATCTCCCAGCCCCAGGATTCTGCTTTACTTTTTAAAGTAAGCAAGAAAGATCATACATTATTTCTGCATTACTGCAGAGGATTTATAGTGCTGGATAGAATATATGTCCCTATGATAAGAGATATGGAAGTTTTCCTTTTAACTTATGACACAATATTAAAGGGTTGTCTTTTTTATTTTTCCTTTAGAGTTTCTGAAAGTCAGTGAAGGTGCATTTATTAGCTGTAGCATCCTTTCACAATCCAGATAACATATTCTGCCTGGTTATGCCTAGGATCAGTCAGGGCCTCAGGGAACTGAAACATGACTCTTTGTTTTCTGAATTTGAATAGGACTAGATTCTTGTCTCTGCTGGCCCAGCCAGCAATAGCTACTGTGATGTCTAAGAACACTTCACTTGATCAACAAAAGGTAGAAGACTGATATGTGATCCTAAAGGACCTTGGAAGGAGATGTAGATGAAGATAACAAAATTCCCTGGAGACCCACCTGCCATCTACACTTTCTTGTCCAAGTCGTTGGCTGGCTGCCCCTGAGTTTAGCCAAGTTTCTCAAGACAAGATCAAGGCGAGGAAGTAAGGCACTTCTCTTCTGGCTTTTGGTTTCTTGTGGATACCAGCACTATGAATGAAGGTCTCATTTTATCTGCTTGACATCTGGAAGTGTACATCCACAAGATCCCCCCAGTACAACCACATGATCTCCAGGGGGACTTGCAAAATGAGCTTTTAGTTATCATTTGCTTTAGAGTTGAGTATATTGAGTGTATAAAATAATTTTAACATTAAAATCCATAAAAATTCCCATTCAAAAACTCATAGTTTTGGCAGACATTGTAGAATCAGAAATAATTTCTTTCTTACTTTCTTGGAATAAAGAAAGAAAGCCTTCATGAACATTTATGTGGATACAATAGGGTTATAGACTCTGGAATATTCCTAGACTTTTTCATTTTTGTTTGAAATTTTTAAAAATTATGGATACCTAAAGTGGGGTTCTACCAAGAGGAAGAATACAGATATGAAGTTATCTTATTTTAGTTCTCATCTTGAAGAAGTGCTTAATTTTCTAAATAATGTTGCAAGCCAAGGAAGAAGTAAGGTACACAGCATAAAACTTTTCATCATCGCCTATATCCTGACTAGATGAGCCTACTTAAGAAAGTGCCTTTGCCCTATGGAACTACTTAGATAACAGTTATCATGTCTATGGAAGGTATCAGGTTGTTACTCTAGCTGTTGGTTAGCTAGAGAAACCCATTTGACAAAAATAAGTAGAACACCTCAGAATACATGGACCATTCAACTGATGCCTTTCTAAATGTCTCATCATTGACAAATGGTATTTATAGTGAGTATTAATGACCAGCCTTCCCACAAAATGAACATTATCGTATTATTGGTTGCTTGATTCTCCTGTAGTTCTCCATTTTCGAATTGTTTTACGTGACTATCTTATGATGGAAGAGTCTGGTAAAAGAGAGATGATAAGCTTTCACATCAACCTGTGACAAAATGGTCTTGGTCAAAACAGTTAAACTGTGAAATTCAAACTAGGTTCCTTTAAACACAAGAATTAGAATAATGTGAAGAATAGAATAATGTGAAGTATTTCAGAGAAAGATATACCACCATGCCTGGAATACAAATTCCAGTGCAAATTCATTTTATTTAATTTTACTCCTTTCTAAATAAAGCCATCCTGAGTGGAGGTTTGTGTTCTGGTAGCGCTCTAGTGTTCCTGTCCGCCCTTTAGTTGGTTGTCTGTCTGTTAAGTGCACAGGTTGAAGTCTCATTTTGGGCTATGACTTTTGATCTGAACAATAAGTGGGATGAAATTACAACTTGGGGAATGGTAGTATAGCAATTGCACAAAGAATAAAACAAAAAGATTTCCAAATGCTCTGCCCATATGATAGTTATGTCACTGATTGCTGTTATAAAGTGATAAGTCAAACCGTAAAAATAAACATTTTGAGAGTAAAATTGTCCTGGTAAGTCTTCCACCTGTCATGCTGAACACAGCACCTTATGACTGTAGGTTACTACAAGTTTCAGATGTGAGTTTCAGCCAACCTAGTTAAAGGAATCCAGAGTGAAAACTGGCTTTCTGCTTTAGCCCTTTCTGTTTCTGAAGTCCTGTGTTTGATCCGATTTTCTAAGCAGAGCATTCAGAGAGGAGAATTAGGAGGATACTTCCAATATTTGTGTGGAAAGAAAAGTGTGCCATTGTTTCACGTACCTCTATTGTCATTTTGACATATCCCTTGGACTTATTTTGTCTTCATTGTGTAAAATCATACTACACTTCAAAGAAAAGCGAAATCTAAAGTCCCTTTTTTTCTGAGGGGCAGAAATCCTTTGTGTCAAGGGGTTGACCCTTTGCTCTGAAAGTCCTAATGGAAATCTTTTGTGACACAAAGAAGGGCATTCTTGTATACATCGCGGGGTGGGCTTGAGGGGGGAAATCATAAACACACGAAAGATTGTGATTCCATTTCCTGGCAACATGGAAGGTGACATGCACCCCAGGAGTCTCTGTTATTAAAAAAAAAATACTCCACTCTAAGGGATCCTCTGAGAGACAGGGGAAGCCAGAATGATGAAAGCAGTCAATACGCATGCTGATTTGCAGCAGAGGAAGAGGATTTCTCTTTGAATGGGACCAGTGTTGGGGGGGGGGGGATTTCCTGTCCAGCCTTTTATTACCAGGGTCTTTGTGTACGGCGTGAAGTTGCGGGCTCCCCGCTGGGCAGGTCCCTGGGGAGGGTAGTGGGGACCTCTTACCCTTTGCGCTCAGAGGGCTCTGGCTTTCTTAGAGTCTGTTTCAGGTTGGCAAGATCCTTGTGCGCCTCACACTTGTTCAGATGGGACAGGCAGGCTTTGTGGGCGCAAAATCTCACTGCAGCCAAGTTCTTGGCTGATTTTTGCAGAGTTCTGTCTGCTCCAAGGAACTGACCGGACTTAATTGCTTCGTGCTTGCCTGGCCCGCAAGAGCCCGAGGGTTCCTTTCCGCTAACTCCGAGCTGGCAGCGTAGGGGCGGGGAAGTGGGGGTGGGGAAGGGTTGGGAAGGCCACGGTTTCCGTGAGCTCTGCGCGATGTTACGGGGTGAGTGGCTGATCCAGGAGCGCCGCTGTCCCCAACCGATTGGTACTTCTTGTCTGGAAGAGACGCCGAGAAGTGGGAGTGCCTGGGGAGGGCGCAGGGAACTCCTTTCCGCCCCTCCGCCTGCTCCGCTCTGCGGGCTGCGCTCCTAGGAGTGGCCTCGGCTGCGGAGGGCTTCCCGAGCCTGTGAATGAACCCTCCTCCCTTCCCTCCTCCTTCTCCCAGCCGAGTCTCCTCCTTGGCGCTGACGGTGCGGTGATATAATGACGATGGGTGTCACAACCCGCATTTGAACTTGCAGGCGAGCTGCCCCGAGCCTTTCTGGGGAAGGACTCGAGGCGCGCGGGCGCAACTTTGGGATCCGAGGACCGGCCCCGCGACCGGGATCCAGACCGGCAGACGCGCATCCTCCCTCCTCTCCGGCTCCATCCCGCGTCCCCCGCACCCTCTGCACCCTTCCTTCCCCAGGCCACCGCGCGTCCTATGTGAGCTGTCGGGGCGACGCGGAACACCTCCCACAGCACAGCGGTGACTCCCCCCCAAACTGCAATAAGCCGCCTTTCAAGGTAATCACGTTTCTTTTGTTCCCCCTTTAAAAGACACGGAGAGAGGGTAGAAAAACTTCCTGGGGAAAATCATAAAAGCCGCTGGGCTTAAAAAAAGGGGGGAGTATTACGATTGGAAGAGGACTGTAATTAAGGGAAAGAGAATTAGCTTTTACGCGAATAAAATTGTGCGCTTGAAAAATTCAGGTAACTTTCAAAAAAAAAAAAAAAAAAGACTTGTAGAGAGGCGGACGGAGGGACCTTGGTGCGGAAAATGATCTAGACAAAAGAAGCCCAGGGTGGAGGGTGGGAAGAAAGACTAACGGAATGGGGGAAGGAGATTGTGTAGAAACCTTGGAAAAGTCATGCTCTCTTGGGGTGGAAGAACGGGAAGGACTCCCGACACCTTGATTTGTGCAGCTATTGTTACTGGGGTTAGCCTGCTTGAGGCAAAAGTTTGAATGGGGACTCCCAGACTTGTCCATCTCCAAGTCCCTGGAAGCCGCCTCGGTGCAGACCACCTGGCTTCCAGGTTCCTGGTGTGTGGTCAGTGCCTGGCGTTCCTGGAAAGCCACTCGTGGGCAGGTCCTGACCAGGTGGCCCCGCAGCCCTGACCTGCCGGGACTTGATTCCCGGCTCCCGCTGGCCAGGTGGGAGGGGGTCCATCAGGAGAGGGTGTGCAGGACCCCTGAGCGGCGTTTCTTTGCTGACTTGGGGGTTGTCACAGCTCTTTCCTAGGGCTCCCGGGGTTCTTTTGTCTTGCGCGCGGTGCGAAGGGACCGGCAAGGAAGGCGCTGCGCATGGGGGTGGGGTTGTTGGATCGCCTTGGAGGTCTGGGAGGCGCCTGGGCGGGAAAGCTTGCCTTGAACTAGCAGGGATGTCCAATACATATACATACATATATACATATATATGTATATATATGTATATTTTTTTCTCCCTCTCAAAAGCGATGGGGGGGACTGTTGCTAATATCTCAACTAGCAAATCGGAGCTCGGGGCTCTCCGCGAAGGTGGCGCGGGGACCCGAGTCAGGGGCTGATGGTGGTCCTGCCATCTCTTCTGGATTATAGCAGTCCTCTGCTCCCTTCCGTATTCCCACCCGCTCCCTGTTATCTACTGCAGTTGAGCAACTTTACTGGCGGGGACAGTGGTGGCGGAGGACGCATGCCGGGAGTCCCCGGAGGACGCCCAGGCTTGGGAAGTCCTGGAGTCGTGCGCAGATGTGGGCGCTGCAGAGCGCCATCCTGGTGCCCGAGCGCCGGGGGGCGTCCAGGCAGGTCAGGGGGTCAGACAGCTGAGAGCAAGGTAGGAAAGTCAAGCTATAGTCTTAACTGTCCTCCCTGAAATCCAGCTGCGCGCCCGCAAGTCCCCCACGATCTCGGGGGTCTGGAGAGCTGTTCCTCCGCGCGCACGTCCGCGGGAGAAAGAAAGTCTTGCTGTGGAGCTCCCCATCTTTTCCTCTCTCATAGTCTCCACTGAATGTGCTTTTGCGTCCCCGCCCCCAAGGCTGACAGATGAATGACCAGGGTGAAATCCTGGGTCCGCGAAGGCCGGCCCGGAGGAGGAGCGAGGGGGGCGGTGCGCGCCTTGCGGACGGCCTCTGGTTGCGGGCTTGGGACTTGCAGAACCCAGATGTCTAGGAACGCGGAGTTTTGGCGGGTGTGGGCTCCCCCTGATGGAGAATTGGAGCACCAGTGGAGAAGAAGGCGCCCTGTGAACTTCTTGTTCCCCGTTAGTGGTTGGATGTCCATTTCAGAATCTGACATGTACGTCTTGGGCAAATCCCAAGGAGGAGATGGGAAGAAGGGAATGTGTTCGTTCCAACGGAGAGGTGCACTTACAATACCGGCCAAAGATCCAGGTTTTGGAGTTCTTGACGCACACACAATTTGGACATCTTTAAGAAATAAGATGCAGAAATGCTTACTTTCGAAAATTCTGTCAAGGTCTAGGACGACTTGAACCCCATGCTAGGGACCAGTCCCAGTACATTGGGCCCCATCCAAAACTTGTAACTGGTTCAGCTTTAGTACAAACGCTGAACACAGGAACTGGGGAGGAGACTAGGGGTGGGGCAGAAAAGGAAAGGAAAGGAAAGAAAGGGAAGGAAAGGGAGAGGGAAGGAAAGGGAAGGAAAGGAAAGAAAGGGAAAGGAAGGAAAGGGAGAGGGAAGGGAAGGGAAGGAAAAGAAAGGAAAGGGAAGGGAAAGGAAAGGAAAGGAACGCAAAGAGGACAATGGAGGGAAAGGGAAATTGAAAAGAACATAGGCGAGGCAGATAGATGCCAGCAGCCTGGAGCCGGAAGGGCTCCTTTGGAGATGTTGGTGTAAATTTTGTGTCTTTTACCCGGAAAGACACAACAATCAGGTTTGAGCCGGATGCTGGGAAGAGTTGGAGGGTGGGAAAGAGCTAGCGCATCCCAGGTGGTCCAGCTCCTCCTCCTGGAGCCAGTCGAGGCCCACGCCTGGAGAGGAACCCAGCCAGGCACTCCCCTCCGCGCCTGCTTCGCCAGCCGCCACGTGGGCCGAAGCCTCAGCCGCGGGCGCGAGACGGGTGTGACTCCAGGGGCTCCAGACACTCGAGACAGCTGCCTGGGTCCCCAGGGCCCTGCCAAGGGGGGCGGGGCCGGGGCTGCTGCTGGAGCCCACCCAACTTCGGTCCAGACGGCCCCAAACGCACCTATTCAAAAGCTTTAATAGGTCTTTTTTCTTCTTCTTTTTGCTTCTTGGGAATGGCGGGAGAAGTTCAGAGGTTTTGCTTCCAGAAGAGGGGAGGTAAAGGTTTGCTTCAAGCAAACTCTTTTAGCATAAAAATGAGACATATGTCCTGGGCTCCATGTTTTTAAAATATTTTCAGTCTGCCTAAAGATCATTTTTAGCTGGCTTCAATATTAATCGCGTTCCAGATGGTCATAAAATTTGTGTAGAGCAAAAGGTTGCTGTTCTGATATTTCCATGAGGACAAGGGCTAAATGGTGGCGGTGTCACATTGAGGTCCTGCTTCAACATTCCGGAGCCTTAGAGTTGGTGCATGCCTACTAGGTGCACAAGTTTATAGGGGTTGGGGTTGGGGATGGGGGTGTTGGGTGCAGACTAGACCCTGCTCTTAGGGGGACATTTTAAAATTTCTCTGCTCAAATATGATAGAACTTGGTTTTAATGATCTCCATCATTTGAAATTCTGTGGCTAATTGGTCCACTTCCCTTTTATTTTGTTTCCTTCTAAAAGCTGTGACCTAAATTGTGTTAAGTACTGTTTGGCCACTTGATCAAGCTCATTTGGGGAAATACTTATATATAGCTTTACAGTAGGATATTTCGAATTTAATATAAAATAGGAAAATGGCAACAAAAGCAACAATCAGCTTTCTGAGTTTGAGTTAGGTTTCCTACTCACAACAATGTCTTGGAAACAGAAGAGCAAGAAGAAGAGTGTAGCTTCTAGTTCTGAGCTCTAAGGAAAAGTGGAGACAAATCACATGTTTGCCCCAGGAACACTGCCAAGGTTCCAAAAGATTCCCAATTAATTGAGCAATTACTTCCTCCAGCAGGAAGTCCACAGTCTTTAATCTTGTGAGTGGGGGAAGGAGAGATGGGAATTTATATGAGTTTAAAGGGTTTTTTTTTTTGGTTACATTTTTAAAAATCAAGTTTCTCCCTAAATTATATTTCTGCATTAAAAAAATGAAGTTTGAAAATAGAGTTTGAAAATAACCTTAGTTTTATGTATGAATATAAAGAAAGGGAGGCTTCTCTTTTTTCTTTGCTTTTGCAAATTGCAAGGAAATACCTCTGATATTCCAAGATACCTGTATCTTAGCTCTAGTAAATTTCTTTTTGGAAAGAACCTAGAGAGAGAACTCCAAGCTGAATATGATTATGTGAATGATGTACCCATTGCTCTGTGTTTCCTCTCATCGCCAAGTTCTGACGTTAATGATTGGTCAGTAACTGAGCATCTGAGAGCATTTAGGAGCACAAAGACCAACTAATCCTGTCTCCCACAGTCATGTGACTAAGCTTGCCTTTCCTGTTGGAGTTCAACATTTTTGTTGGCTTTATTCATGGACAATCCATAGATACTGTATTTCATATGGGGTGTGACCTAGAGCTTCACACTGCTTCTTTGAGAGATGATTTACTACATTCACTTTAACACACACCTAGAGAAATCACAACAGATAAGCATTCATTGGTGGGGATTCCTGATCTGGTATAAATAAAATGATGCTGAATGTCACATAGGTTTGTACTTTACTGGAAACATAAGCCTACACCCCCTCTGATTTCAGAGTAAGAACAAGGGGGACTGGAGATGAGCATGTTTTGGCCAAGCTCCATTTGGATTAATGGAATTTTTACCAGTTTCTTCTTGAGCATAACCTTGGTAAATTATATATGTACATATTTTTGTGTGTGATTTTTGTATTTTATATGCAAATGTAGACTTTTTTCTTTTTTGTCTTTCTTGTGTGTAGGGTATATGTGGTGTGGTATGTGATATATATGGTGTATGCATGTGTGTGCAGGTGTGTAGAGGTCAGAATGTCAGAGGTCTTTCTCCATCATTCATCCACCCATTTTCTTCAGATGTTGTCTCTCCCTCAGAGCAGCAAAGAAAAAGTTTGAGTATTTTTGTTGGCGGCCTTATAGAGAAACTAGGTCAGAAACTATTGTGGTATTGTAAATGAGTTCATTTTCTTTAGTAAATAATTCCACAATCAAATTTATTTACTATTTTTTTAAAATGCATACATCCTTTGACCCAGCAATTCTACCTCTAAACAGTGTTATGTAGTTAATTGTAAAAGATAAATGGACAATGATTTTAATTTGTATTTTTTTATTGATTGATTGATTGATTGTGAGGTTGAGTCTGTCTGTGTACCTGAGATTAGAATGGGCCTTATTCTGTAGCCTAAGCCTTTTTCAAACTTGTGATCTTTCAGCCTCAGCTTTGCCAGTGCTGAAATTATAAATGTGCAATTTGCAGGATTGTTTTAAACATCAAAATAGTGGAAATGCCTTAAAGGTTCATCATGGAGTACTGGTTAGATACATTCCTATTGTATACACAGGAAGCTTTATAGCTGCTATGGATACATAATATTGTATCTGCTGATTGGGACCATGTCATCTAAAGAAAGAAAGTATTGGGCAAATTAGTGTGTGTTTATTTATATTAAAAAAGAGTATCCATGATCTTAATCAAATATTTGCTAAAAGTCTAAGTCATTGTGGACCCAGGAATGAATGAAACATTAAGGATGTTCTATTTTGATGAACTCAGAAGGGTAATTTTCAAATACCTGTGCAAAGTGATGACATGTGCTCTAGAGAAACTACAACATGGATAAGACAGAGTAATGAGACAAGAGACAGAAATTCACCAAGAAGGGAACAGAGACGTGCTAAGGGAGAGAAGCTAAGTTAAACTCAGTTTCAGGAATTTAGATCTAGGCAGTAACAAATTCACATGGACTATTGGGCAATGCTCATTACATCCACTCTGTAACTGAAGTATCCTAAACAAGTGATGGTCTAGAATAGTTAATGAGCAGAATGGTAGACAAAACCCCACTGTTTCTGAGTCCTTAGGTCACCACTTGAGAGCTCTGCTGTGCTCCTCTAGGGATTAGGGAGAATACTAAATCTCTGTATTAGAACCTTGATGCCTGTGTTCTCTCTCTTTCTCAGGCAGCTCTTCCCTGGTGTGCCCCTCCTCTCTGTAGGCCTTTCTATTGGGTAGGAGTCCTGTTGACCTTGTCTCTCATCTCCAAGGCAACAAAACAATTGCAGCATCTGTACCTTGATTGTCAGATGACTTTTTCCTCTTCTCCTTGACTTCACGAAGTAAAAGGCTAAATATAGAGTCTTACTCTCATATCTCTACAGTCTTTCCATGAACACAGACTCGTTATCACTAACAAACCATGTTAACAAGACCAACACTGGAGAGTAGAAGAATGGAAATTAGGGTTGGAGGCCTGCTGGAAACAAAGAAAAGAATCTTTTGAAAGTTTCTCACATAACAAGATCAAATGTTGAAGAAAAGCAGTATACCTTAATAATCAGGACCACAGGCACAGCTTTGAGGAAACTGAAGAATTGGAATGACTCATGAGTAGACTGACCCCATGGATTCTTAAGAAGAGACAACTAAAATGCAGATCTGAGGCCACTAATTGTCTATAACAGCACCAAGACCTAATTGCTAAAGAGATCAAAGAGCATCATTCCATTTGAGGTTTCAAAGTTAGGTGCTCACAGGGACAGGCCTGGAGTAGAGAAGAGGCTCAGTGAAGCAGTGAGATTGACAAATGTCCAATATTATTATTGGGGTGTATTTCAATAATATTTCAAGTATCAATTACCCTCATATGTCCAGATTCATGAAGACTATTGACGTTTCGAAGTCTTTTTCTAATTAGGAAGCAGAAGCGTAGGTTGGCTCAATGTAACACTGTTCAGGGGGGGCTGTGTTGCTGCTGGCACTGTGGAATTGTGGATGTTAGTGAGTTGAATAAGACAGTAGCTCTGCCATCTAGAAGCCTACTGTTCTGTAGAAGAAATAAAATGTATTTTAAAATAATGATTAAACGTAGAAATGGGGCACTGGAGAGATGGCTCAGTAGTTAAGGTGCTTGCCTGAAAAGCAAAAGGACCTGGGTTAGAATCCCAACTACCCACATAAAGACAAATTCACAAGGTGACACATGCATCTGGAGTTCTTTTGTAGTGGTTAGAGACCCTGGCGTGTCCATTCTTTCTCTCTCTCTTTATCTGCCTCTCTCTGTCTGTGTGAAATAAATAAATAAAATTAAAAAGTAGACATAAGTAGTAGGGCAATTTATTTTAAGCATGAAATTGTATGCAGTTGTAGTGGTACTAGAGTTTCAAATACCTTGCTTTACCATCAATGACACAAACCAAGAAGTAGGATGCCCATGGAAACAATGAATTAGCGATTATAATAATAAATTTTGAATATGGTATATACTAGGTAACCACCAAAATTATTTTATGTGCATTATCATATCAGATCTCCCAATCACTCCAGCAACAGCTACTAATTTTAGTTTTTTAAAAAATATTTTATTTATTCATTTTCAAGCAGAGAGATACAGAGAGAGAGATACAGAGAGAGAGAGAGAGAGAGAGAGAGAGAGAGAGAGAACACCAGGGCTACCACCTTGTGGGTCTGGCTTATGTGGGTACTGGGGAATTGAACCCAGGGCCTTAGGCACTGGAGGCAAGTGCCTTAATCACTGAGCCATCTCTCCAGTCCCTAATTTTAGTTTTTAATATTAGCTACAAGGAGGCTGGGGAGATGGCTCAATGGGTGAAGCACTTACTGTGTGACATTGAGTTCACGTCCCCATAAATTTGAAAAGCCAGAAATTTGGTGGGCTCTTGTAACCCCAGTGCACCTGCAGTGAGAAAGTAGACATAAACAGAGTTTCCCAGAGCAGAGAATACAAGACTGTGCCTCAAGCTAGGTGAAAGTCCAGGACCAACCCAAAAGATGTCCTCTGACTTCCTCACACATGCCATCACATGTGAGCACCCTCTTCACCCATACATGCACACACACGCCTAACATTTAAACATCTTAAAACAGCTACAATAATAATGTCCAGAGAGAGGCAGACCTTTGACTTAGGACTGTGTAACAGTGGAGTCAGATATTAAAACCATGTGCTGTAAAGGTTCCCTGTAGAAAAGGAAGAAAGAGATCAAGTTTTCTTGAAAGAAGCTAGGAAATTAATGTTCAGAGGTATAATTAAAGGAAGGGTTCTAACCTGGAACCCTTCCATTATGATTCATGGATCTCATTCTAATTGGATTTTATGAAAAAACCTAAATTCCTGTCTTGCCTGTGAAATTGATATCTTTATTTTTTTCTAAAATGTTGTAACTCATTTGGATAGAGCTAAAACACAAACCTGTAATCCATACTACCTACTTATGGTATCTTATAAGAAATTTTTAAATGTAGAAACATGAAATTTCCCAGTATTCAACAAAGTTAGGATGATTATATAAAAATAATAAACTTAAATGCCAGAGTTTAGGATAACCCAATATATTCTTTCTATTGTGATTATCAATTGACCTGTAGATGGAAAAGGTGAAATACATAGTTTTAAAAAATACAGGCCTTTAATCCCAGCACTCAGGAGGCAGAGGTAGGAGGATCACCATGAATTGGAGGCCACCCTAAGCCTACATAGTAAATTCCAGGTCTGCTTGGTCTAGAGTAAGACCCTAACTGGGAAAAAACAACAAAAAACTCTTCAGAAAATATCTGAAGTTATAAAATTTAATAATTTTTAAAAGGATTCTAACACATATTTAAAGATGTATGAAATGAAGCCAAATACAGAATAGTATCATGGAGAAACAAGTTGCTGACACAGATTATGATATGAAACTAGCAAACTCTGACCTGGATTCTTATAGCATTTATTCTTTCCAATGTAGGTTTCCTAGACATTATAGGATTTTTCCCCCTTAGGATGGTGAAGGGAGTTTTTGAGGATACCATTTCAAATATGTACCAGTGAGAATGTCTTCAGGTGAAAGTTACAAAAAGCTCTGACTTTATTTCAACAATAAAGTTGTATTAATCAGCATTCTAAAGTATGACAAATATTCAAGACAATCAGTTTACCAAACCATACAGGGTTGTTATAGTTACCAAAATCAGCTGATGGCAGGAAAGGTTTTCATTTTTGCTTACAGTCTTAAAGAGAAGCTTTACGATGACTGGGGAAAGGATGGCATGAGCAGAGGCCAGACATCACCTCTGCCACAGCAGGTGATAACAGTAGTCGGAGAGTGATTAGATGTCTGGCTAGCTGGTTATAACACCCTTAAACCCACCCCCAGAAATATAGCTCCTCCAGCAAGGCTCCACCTCCCAAATTGCCATCAGCTGAGAAGCAAGCATTCAGAGTTCATGGACACATCTGATTCAAAGCACCCCAAGGTCCCAGTGCATGATTGATGGGCCTTGTCACTTTGGGGTCTGTGGAAAGGCAGGATGCTATGCCTGGGAGCACGCAGTGGAACACCCTACTCCCATCAAGGAAGCAGGGAAGCAGAAAGAGAGCCTCTCTGAGAACACATCTCCAATGACTTCCCTCCTCCTACTCCTATCCGGTCTCATCAAGTTTCCTCACCCTCCACCCATGCCACTTTGAGGATCCAGCCTTAAATATGTGGGGCTTTGGGAGACATTGAAGTCCAAATTTATCACTGGCCCAAACTGGTACTTGTCCTCACTGTTATCATAATTTCTTCAAATTCAAACTGGAAAGGATCATTGGGCCACTCACATTGTTAAATATCTTTCCCATAAAAACACAGGAAATTAATGGCAAGGCCAAGGGTAGGGTTTCTTGTCTTTCAGCACAGAGGATTTTCTTTGATTATGTATTCCTGAGACTTTAGAACAGTTGGGAGTATTTTACAACTCAAGGCAGGCACAGTCACTTTTGTAATTAACAGCTCCTTATAATACTTCACTTTGCTTGTTCAGCCAGCTAGGGGAAAACAAAACAAAACAAAAGAACCTGGCTGATATCATGTGTCTTAGCCACCAGTGAGTTCTTTTTTGCCTCAAGTTTTAGATGGGTTTCTCACTGTCAACATCTCTATGACTTCATCTTCTTTATTTCCTTTTACTCTATCCATAGTCAATTCTGGATCAGCTTTCCTTTTTTTTTTTTTTTCCTTTTTTGCCAGGTTCCAACCCTTAGTTCCTTACACTAAGGTCTCTATTGCTCTTCTATGGCCTACCGGTTTGTGGCTGTTACACATATAAGCACTTTGTTATATGTCCCCTAAATTGGGCTTGGTAATTATTTTGGTAACTACTGCCTTAGGTGAAACTCAAACTAATAATTAGAATGTTGTGATAACGCCTCCTGTTACAAGTCTCCTCCTGTTTTTACAATCCAAGAGGTGCTACCTCTTTTATGACCTATAGTAACATGTTTATGACTAGCCACCACTCTGGATGTTTGTGATTTACTCTGGTTTCTTCCATTCTAGGACAAGATGCTGATAAATATAAACAGAATCTTGTGGGTGTGTTCAACCTTAATAGCGATCCATGCACAACATAAAGGTGAGTCGTAACTGTTGCAAGGTGAATTTGAAAATTAAGCGCTGTAGAAGGGACTGGCCATGTGAAACCACTGAATGAAAACTGGCTTTTAAAAATCTATATGGTGCTAAAAATAGTTAAAAGATTATATAAAGAGTATTGTATTTAAGCAAGTCAATCTGAACAAAAACAAACAAGCAAACAAACAAACAAAAAACCAAGAGATGCTAGTGAGCTTTCAGATTCTTACAGATTCCTTTTTTGTTAAATGAAGTTTGGATTCTTTAACAGTGTTATACTATCTAGTCCAGGTTGGACTAAACCTCATATGCTCCTTCCTTAGCTGCATGAATGCTGAGATCACTGACCTGTGTCACTATTGATGGCTCCCAAATTACTTCCGGACTGTATGAAAAGCTCATTCTGGCATTGTGCAGATTTTAGTATTCTGACTTCTTTGGTACTCCTCAAAAAATTGCCTATGACAAAGAAAGGTCATTAAATACTTGGAAAGCTAGAATCCAAAAGGACTCAAGAAGTGGAAAGGCTCATAGCAAGTGTTTGTGCCTGCTCTTCTTGTTCTTCTTTGTTTAAAGTAAACTGGAAAAGTGCACACACACACACACTGATCTGGTCGTTCTTAGCTCCACCTGGTATGGTTTCTACAATTCCAACTTAAACTGCAGTACATTTGAAGGGGCGCATGGAAGATTTTGAAGCCGATTCTGAGCTTCTGTCTAGTGAACTTTTAAGACTCGGCTTCCTTCCCTTTCTCACCTTCATCTGATACTTCAGACCTCCTGATAGAATGTGGACACACAGACTTTAATATTTCCTCATTCTCACCATGATTTCTTTTCCTTGGGACCCCTTCTCTTGATATCTCTAGGTATATACTAATTCAGTTTCCAAGACTTCTATCATTCCATCTGCTCATTTATCTATCCTGTATCAATCCATTCATCTAACCATTCATGTTCCTACCCACACACTCATTCATCTACCTTCCCACATGATTTTGAATGCCTTCTTGTCAGGTATTATTCTAGATAACCAGGAATATATTTGTAAGTGAGTCACACCCTGTCCTAGCTTTAATTACACTTCATTCTTATCAGACAAACAAGAAGCAAATAAGCAATCGTTCCAGTTACTTTCTGACTGATGAAAGAGATTGAGAAAATGAGCAACATAGAGAATGGTCTGGGTTGAGAGGAGTAGGTAAGTCCTCTTTGAGGAAGGAACACATGAGCTGAAATAAGAATGAGGACCAGCCAGACTGCCAGGATAGGTGTGTACACAGTGTGCTGACCAACAGGAAAGTCACTGTAACTGGTCACAGTAGTGATTACGGAGTAAGCAGGAGATATGGACAGAAAGATAGGCAAAGATCAGCTCATATAAATAGTAGCAACACCCAGACACTTACACGTGCAGGACTCACTGTGAATGGAAGTTATTTTAAGTGCTTAGCATTAGTCACCAAAACATCCTTTGTGTTAAAAAGAGGAAGCTGAGGTGCTGAGAGGGGAAAGTGCTTGTTCAGTCTGCCACCTAGTAAGAGAGCAGGAGGTGAAGAGGGCAGTTCATAGAGTACAGCTTGGCTCCCTGTCACCCATATCTTATGCTTGTACATCTGTTTTGAGCAGTGTGAATTTTAGAAAAGACCAGTTTTTATTCTAAGTACAGTAGAAAAAAGGACACATTTCAGTAAATGGAGGATGTATTGATTATGTTTTTTAAAAATATTTTTATTTATTTGTGTGTATATGAGAGACAGTATGACACATACACACAGAGACAGAAACACAGAAAGAGAATGGACAGGTGCCCCAGGGCCTCTTGCTGCTGCAAAGGAACTCCAGAGACATATGCCATGTTGTACATCGGGCACTATGAAGGGGATTGAACTCAGGTGGCAGGCTTTCTAAGCAAGCAATTTTGACTGCTGAGCCTTCTCCACCTCCTGGTAAATGTTTTTAAACTTCCATTTTTTTTCTGTGAATATTTGAGTATAGGAGAATGAGAGCAAGGAGATCATTTGGGACTGGGTTCACTGTGACAGCCCGTTGCTTGAAGTAGTAGCCATGGAGAGAATGTGTGCAGATAGAGAACTCATATCTACTAATGCACTGGGATTGAAGAGTGTACAGCAGGAATCCAGGATGAACTGATTTCTTAATGGTCCTCTCTACTTCCTGCCTCTCCTGGCCCAGTTTAAAAGCCCTCCCTCCATATTTCCCTTTCGCCTGTGCTGGTATAACTATTAGAGCACATTCTACTCTTTTATGCTAAATTATTTCCTCCCCCTACCCACAAGGACCTAGTAAGCTGTGAAAGCACCAGAGAGGGCCCAGCACACTGCCAGCATCTAACATTTTACATGTCATCTGAATGAATGTGAATGACCCTAGTGGCCAGTCAGCTTTCACCATCTGTTAACAGCCCAAAGATTGTCTTCTTAAAAAATTTCAGGTACTGAATGTAAAAGGAACAGAGAGAAAGAAAAAAATCGAGTGAAGACTGGATGTAGAAATGGATAGAAAAAGGGGTGTTGTATTTGGTGGTCATTCGTAGAAGAAAGAAATCTTCCACTTTAGACGTCATTCCACTTGAAATGCAGAACTCATACAAGGAAGACAAAATAAAATATGGTGTATTTTTCTCAGAGAAATAAAAATAGCATAAATAACCAATAATATCAAGTAATATCTTTGGTCATCATTAAGTAATATACTTAATTTGGGGCAATTTTGAGAGAATTTCCTATGAAAGACAAGAGTGGAAAATATAAAAGCCACACAAAACAGTTACTTAGTTTGTAATAACTTGTGGAATCCAACCAAGTATTTTCTATTGTATGAAGGTTTCTTTGTTTCCTCAGAAACTCAAAAGTCAAATACTAACATTAAGGAGCACCTTGCTGTAGCAATAATTAATATATTGTAAACAATCTTAATTGTTGACCATTTACCTATCCTATTATTCTTCTAGGAGTAAGAAGTAGAATCCACTTACGAATTCATTAATGAGTGGCATCCAGAGCATGAAAATTTCAGCATCTTCCATCATATATTTATTTAGCTAATGTCTGTGTGCACACACATGCACCAGATGGAATTCACATCATTCATATGTTAAGAGTCTACAAACACATAAGAGGAAACTTATCATCCATTACTGAGATTTCTCCCTTACTGTATTCATTAATATGACAAACCATCTGTGGTGACATTGAACTTATTTTGTTAAGATACATTTTTAAAAGTTATTTTACTTACTTTTTATTTATTTATTTGAGAGAGAATGACAGAGAGAGAAAGAGAGAGAGAGAATGAGCTCGCCAGGGCCTCCAACCTCTGCAAATGACCTCCAGACAAATGGGCCCCCTGTGCCTCTGGCTTTCCGTGGGTACTGGGAATCAAACTTGGGTCCTTCTGCTTTGCAGGCAAATGCCTTAACCTCTAAGTCATCTCTCCAGGCTTAGATATATTTTGATTTAGTTGCATTGTCAAAGTTTTGGACAAGTTCCTGTAGGTCAGGGTTAAAAAAATCTAACTTTGTTCTTGTGATCCAGTGAGTTAAGAGGCAAGATTTAACACCGGAAAAGTTTGACCACAGCTTTTTATTAATTTGTCTGTTAAAATTGGATTTTCATATCTTTTAATTTTCATATATAAAGAACCAGAGCAATAAATATATCTGGATAAATTGTGACAGTGTATCTTTGCATTACAAAGTATATCTTTGCATTACAGTGCAGTTATTAGTGGAAATCCCAAGTTCCAAAAGCCTTCCTATATGATAGATATTGCCAGAATCTCATATATGCCCTTAATACACCTAGAATTGTGAAAATATTTTATTAATAATCTAGCAATAAATATTAAGGAATTAGAAGATATTTATCCTAAGTAGATAGAGTCTCAAAATTGATACTACAATTAAAGTTGATGTTAAAAATTTTAATTTTTCTATTCAAAAGCAATATTTCATCTGTGGTCATCGCTTAATTTTATTTGTGGTGAATGATTCTATAGGAAAGAATTAGTGAATGTTACTAAAACATATGGTTATTTTAAGTTATGTATTAACTTTCCCAATTCTTGTCTCTTAGAATACTATTCTTGACTTAAAATAAGTCAAACTATCTTAGCCATCTTGCTGAGTCTGCATTCAAGGATTGTGAACTAGGTAGGGATTACTTTTAGGTTGTCTCCTATGGACTCGATGGAGATGTGAATGAGATCCTGAAACCATGAAAAGATTTCAGCTCAGATAGTGATTAAAATATTACTGAAGTAGGATGCGTCCTGAAACTATGAAGGAACTAGAATGAATATTGCTTATGAGGTTGAAGTGATGAGTAAAAAAGAAACTCATTTTCGGCCAGAACTAAAGATATCCTGGTTAGGGATGTGGGGCGATCACTCAGTGGTTAAAGTGCTTGCCATGCAAGCATAAGGACCAGCATTCATACTCTGAGAACCCAGGTAAAAGGCCTGGTTTTGTGTGGGGGCTGGTAATTGCAGTACCGGGGAGGCAGAGACAAGGAGTCCTATGGGCTCGCTGGCTAGCTGATGTGAGCTTTAGGTTTAGCAGAGGTCCTGTCTCAAACAATAAAGTGAAAAACAATTGAGGAAGACCCCAGATGTTAACCCCAGATGTCTTGCCTGGCTTCCACAGGCATGTGCACAAAGATGCATGTGACCCTACACACACACATACACACACACACACACACACACACACACACACACACACACAACATGTCTTATACATACACATCACATACATTCACATGCAAAACTAAATAACTTGGGCATAAAGAGACAGATGTTCTGGCTCAGGTCTGTCCCCGGACAGCTGGGAGCTTGTCACTTCCTCTCAGTGGAATATACTCTGTAAGAATTGGGCCTATTGCATTCTATTAAACTTTCAATTAGAGAGTTTATTTTATAAGCCAAGAAAGCCATTAAAATGAAATTATCACCTGGCTACTCCATTGCAAAATGCAAAATATCTAAGTAACTTTTCTAAGAATAACTTGCTGCATCCCTTAGGACACTTCATTCTTAATTGATCTTGCTAAGTGTTTTGTAAACAAGTTATAATAAAAATGAAAATAAAAGATACACAAATATGACAGCAATAGCATTGCAGTTTTAGAATAAGTTATCTCTAAAATAATTACACTAGATATTTAATTATTTTAGATTACACAGATCTATATTTATATTTATATTTATATTTATTTATTTGAGACACAGTCTTTCAGTCTAGTTCAAGATGGCCTGAAACATTGCTACATAGCCAAGGCTAGCCACCGACTGGTTAAGATTTAGTTTCCTCAAATGCTAGGATGAAAGACATTAGCCACCGCACCATGTTTAGGCCCACTTCTCTTAATAAAATTTTAGTGTTTAGCAATGCAAATGTTTTCCAGATGGCTTATCTCCACCTGAATCCATTGGATGATCTGCCTGCTCTGGCATTTCTGATGCATGTTCCTACGGAGACCCATGTTGCTTAGACCACAAACTCCGTGTTAGCTCTCTTTCTGGTAATTAGAAAGCATTGCCTCACTATGCATGGAGGCTACTATTAGCTTCTTTGCTATCTTTTCCTGAAGTGGGTATTGTTTGGACATTAACTATACACTAACAATAATGACACACCTACGGGGGTTACAAGATGGGAGGAGGCCTGAGCAGAGGAGAATGGATCCCAGGAAGGGGGAATGTAGTGGAGCAGGCAGTGGTGTGGGGGTGTAATCGGTGGGTTCCTTTTCATTAAAGTTTAAGAACTCACACGGAAAACAAGTGTGGTGGGAGGGCCAGCAAACAGAAGCTCGCTGAGAAGCAGTGTTGCTGTGCAAAGTGACTGCTGTGGGTTGTCATTATAATGAGCCTTTGGTAGAAAGGGGCCAAAAGAAGCTCCTCTAATGTTAGGCTTGCCTTTGCTTCAGTCCTGGGCAGGTCTTTGAAATTCTCACTTCCTCCCTAAGCTTTATTTTGATGTTCTCTAAGGCAATTATTTTCATAGATTTTTGTTTTTGACTGTGAACATAATTTTCACCTCTTGACTTCTCTTAACACTGATCTGTCTTTTTCACTTCTTTCTTTTTAAAGTTTTATTTACTGATTTCTGCTCTCTCTCTCTCTCTCTCTCTCTCTCTCTCTCTCTCTCTCTCTCTCTCTCTCTCTCTGTACAAACAAATGCCAGATGATTACTACTCTTTGAGTCTTACATGGGCAGTGTAGGAAATGAACCTGGGTTGGCAAGGTTTGCAAACAACCATGTTTGACCAGTGAGCCATCTTGGTATCTCCTGTTTCTCTCTCTCTCTCTCTCTCTCTCTCTCTCTCTCTCTCTCTCTTTTCTTTTCTTTTCTTTTCTTTTCTTTCTTTTCTTTCTTTCTTTCTTTCTTTCTTTCTTTCTTTCTTTCTTTCTTTCTTTCTTTCTTTCTTTCTTTCTTTCTTTCTTTCTTTCTTTCTTTCTTTCTTTCTTTCTTTCTTTCTTTCTTTCTTTCTTTCTTTCTTTCTTTCTTTCTTTCTTTCTTTCTTTCTTTCTTTCTTTCTTTCTTTCTTTCTTTCTTT
>PVHP010007854.1:0-55252 GCA_004024765.1 Zapus hudsonius
GATGGCATAGCCCAGAACTCCTGGACTCCAGTGATGGGCCAGCCTCCCGAGGATCTGGGACTATAGGTGCACTGCGCAGGTGCTGACACTTCTTTCTCTATGGCTTCAGATCTTGTTAAAATCGAAGTCTTGGAATCAAGGAATACAGTTTGCCGCTGGCTCCCTTCTATCTCGAACTCAGAACCTGACACAGAGTACTTAGAGAAAGATTACCAAACAAGAATGATTGTGGCAATAAATTGTTTTTCACAGGAGTGGTGTCTATTTGTCCTAATTGTAGGCTTCTTCAATCCATGGCCATGAGCAAGTTTACGTTTAGTTTGCAGGTACTAAGACTTTAGATGCAAAAAAAAAAAAATCAAAAAACAAAACAAAGTGGATTGACATCCCCCCCTTTTTGTTTATTTTGAGGTAGGGTCTTGCTCTAGGACAGGCTGACCTGGAATTCACTTGGTAGTCTCAGGGCGTCCTTGAACTCAAGGCAATCATCATCCTACTTCTGCCTCCTGAGTTCTGGGATTACAGGAGAGAGCCACATCCTTAAGTGACATTTCCCTTTTTTTTTTTTTTTTTTTTTTTTTTTAAAATTAAGTAGCCGGTAATTCCAGCACTCAGGAGGCAGAGGTAGGAGGATTGCCGTGAGTTCAAGGCCACCCTGAGACTACATAGTGAATTCCAGGTCAGCCTGGACTAGAGCGAGACCCTACCTCGAAAAACCAAAAAAAAAAAAAAATTAAGTAGAAACTTTGTATGAACAAGTCATGTGTTGGTACCTCCATATAAATTAAATATTTTAAATCAGAGAAAGAACCTAATAGGTGAAGGGTTTGGGTGAATTCACTCACAAGTGTGTGGATTAACAGTTACCTTCGAGATGGACACTCAGTCACTTGGAGCAGATTAACCTCCCAGCTCCTCTGCTGTGTCTGTACGGAAGAGAAAGCCTTTGCTAAATTCAAGTGCTGGGGTGGTGTTCACACCACGGGTCCTGTTCCATGGTTTCCACCATTTCTATCTGCAAACCTGTGAAGCTTTAAACCAGTGGTCAGGGCACCTTTTCTCTTCCATAGCTCATTAGTTTCTGTCAGGCCACTCCAAAGACATCTTGTAATTGTGTTTCATATATTATCCATTCCTTTATTTAGTTATCAAAGTTAAAAGAAAGGCTCTTGAGAGTTAAACAATACAGGCAGGTTCTTGTTCATAATTACATTTGTAGGCTAGCCTAGCAGGACTTTGTGTTTTCATAAAAAGTGTTTTTGAATTTGCTTCTTAGTTTCTCATCACTGCATTATTTGTGCCTTTGTTTCTTGAGAGCAAAAAAACCCATCTTAAAATATTTTAAAAAGCAAAATTACCTAATTTTAGTCATTTTCAACTACACAAAAGCTAACATTAAAAATGAACCAAGGGGAATAATTATAATTTGCAGGCTGTAAAGAGGCTCATGATATAATATTCTGTTCTTGTGCTTGAGGGATTTAATCCAACATTGACAGAAAAAGGATTTTTTTTTTTGCAAAAAAATAATACCTTATAATTTCGTCTGCATTGTGTTTAGCTACAGATGGTTCTGATTGGTAGAATTCCTTTATTTTTTCTGATTCATGTGGCATTTAACAAGGGAATTACTTTAGCTCTTACATCTCAATTCATTGCTATGCAATTCCTTAATTATAACTCTTACTGATTAGTGAGATAAACAAAAAATTACCAGAGATTTTAGTGCAGACACATCAAAATGGGACATCTCCAAGCGACAGAAGTATCTAAGTACATACAAGAATGAAATGAAATAAGAGCTAAATGTGTGTGTCTGTGTACCTATAATTTCACATCTATATGTGACATATATATGTATATATATGTCACTGAAGAAAGAAAACATTCCCTCCACATGTGTTCATGGTACATCTAAAATAGTTGATTTCAGCCAGGCGTGGTGGCATGTGCCTTTAATCCCTGCACTTGGGAGGCTGTGGTAGGAGGTTCACTGTGAGTTCAAGGCCAGCCTGGGACTACAAAGTGAGTGCCAGGTCAGCCTGGGCTAGAGTGAGACCCTACCTCAAAAAGGGGTGAGGGTGTAATTAGTGGTAGGTTTGCATTTTAGCTTGTGTTATGCCCTGTTGTGTTCAATCCTCAGCATTAATTAAGAAAAGTGATCTCATATTTGGCCCAAAGAACTGCTTAATACATTTAATAAAGTGGTTGATTTGCTCAAGGTCACATTCTTTGATCATAATTAAAATTACCAACTATTATTAATCAAAATACAAATAGAAAAATTACAAACTATTAGTCAGAATAATAATTTCATTATTAAATTAATAATTAAAATCTTGTTCACTTTAAAAGTGAAGATTTCTACTGCCACATCATACTTGGACTGTTATTTTTTCTTTTTTGGTTTTTTGAGGTAGGGTCTCACTCTAGCCCAGGCTGATGTGGAATTCACTTTGTAGTCTCAGAGTGGCTTTGAACACTTGCATTCCTTCACCTCTGCTTCCCAAATGCTGGGATTAAAGGCTTGCACCACCATGCCCAGCTTTTTGTTTTTGTTTTTACAAGTCTATAATCATTCAAGACCCGTTATAAAACCTAGGCCTGGGGATATAGGGTAATGGTAAAGCACGTGTCTGCCATGGACAAGGACCTAACATCCCCAACATCACCAAAACAAACCAAACAAATAAATAAAAAAATGAGAAAAAACATTGACAAAACCCAGGAAACCTTGGGAAGTGGAAATTGTCTTTCCATGTGAATTTTTGCTACAGGTGACCTTAAAATCTTTTTTTTTTTTTTTGGTTTTTCGAAGTAGGGTCTCGCTCTAGCCCAGGCTGACCTAGAATTCACTCTGTAGTCTCAGGATGGCCTTGAACTCACGGCGATCCTCCTACTTCTGCCTCCCGAGTGCTGGGATTAAAGGTGTGCGCCACCATGCCAGGCTTTAAAATCTTTTTTTCTTTATTTATTTATAAGGAGAAAGAGAGAGAGAGAGAGAGAGAGAGAGAGAGAGAGAGAGAGAGAGAGAGAGAGAGAGAGAGAGAGAGAGAGAGAACACTCCAGGGCTTCTTGCCACTGAGAAAGAACTCCAGATGGCATGCACCACCTTGTGTGCCTGGCTTTATGTGGGCCCTGGGGAATGGAACTCCAGCTGTCAAGCTTTGCAAGCAAATGCTTTTAACCACTGAGCCATCTCTCCAGCCCCCAGTTAACCCTTTTTGTCTCCTCATTTACCCTAACTCTCCCTGCCTCTCTCCTTCCTGCCTTCTCTAGTTCATTTAATAGCACATTCTTGACCTGATCTAAAGATTTGAAGCTTATTCATTATCTGTATTTATTTCATCTAATGTGACCATCCAAGCATTTTACCCTAAAGTTACTGTGGTGGTTTTCAGGGTGCTTCCCTGGATCCTGTGGAGGGGTTTCATAGCACACAGAACTTATGCCCTATCACCATTCTAAAAAGCGAAAAAATTCCAAATTCACTTCAAGAGTTTAGGGGAAGACTGGAAGCCTTTCATTATAAGGCATAGTTTTCTCTCATTCAGATGGGATCAAAGTTGGTGTTCCCATTCCAGCCACCAGGAGGAACCCTGTTTACTTTCTTTCTTTCTTTTTTTTTTTTTTTTTTGGTTTTTCGAGGTAGGGTCTCGCTCTAGTCCAGGCTGACCTGGAATTCACTATGTAGTCTCAGGGTGGCCTCTAACTCTCGGCAATCCTCCTGCCTCTGCCTCCCGAGTGCAGGGATTAAAGGTGTGCACCACCATGCCCGGCTCTCTTTTTTTTTTTTAAAGTATGCATTGCCCCTGTTTACTTTCATATATTCCCTGTGTCTGTTATTTGACCAGTGCGGTTTGTTAGTGGAAGCTCAGATTTCAATCTCTAGGCTTTTGTCTATTGGGAATATTTGTGAACTTTAGTTGTAGAGACTTTTTTTCTTTAGTATATTTATTTTGTTGTTGTTGTTTCTGGTGGTGGTGGTGTGTGTGTGTGTGTGCACATGTGTGAGTTGGGGACATCCCAGGGTTTCTTACCACTGCAAATGAATGCCAGATAGACGTGTCACTTAAAAAATTTATTTTATAAAGGTTAGACTATTTTATCCCCTCACCCTCATTCCTATTTCCCTGGGGTAGAGCTCCTCAGTGGGCTTATGGTATTCACTATGAGGTCACAAAGGCTTCACTCAGTCTCTGTGGGGAAGGGGGCTGGATGTGCCTGGATGTGCCTGCCCCCTCTTTCACAATGTTCCCTGAGCCATGACAGGCCTGTTGGAAGTCTGATTTAGTGTTGAGTTCTCTGTAGCCTCTGGATTTCTGCTTTCATAGGTTTTGATTGATCACTGTGTCTGACACCATTTCCCTGGAACTGGTTGTCAGGCTAGCAGTAAGAGCAGTGTTCATGTTTCAGCTTCCTCTGCAATTTCTCTGCGGCTCTGGCAGATGTGGTGCAGGTGGCATGTCTTATGTTGGGCAGTTGACTATCTTTTCTTATCATATTGATGGATCTTGGATCTCCTCCATTTTCTTTGTCATAAGTAAAATAAAACAAATTGTCCAACCAAGAGTGAGAGCAGCTTGGGTTAAAGTGGGTATGCATGGTTATTTGAGATTTTTTGGTGTGTAAGCCCACCCTTCTTATCCAGAGAGCAGTTGGGGGCTTCTTTCTGAAGTCTGACTTTCCTGACCATGGGATTCTGATTTGTTTCTCAGCACTAGATATGAGTTTTCTCCCTCTTGAGCAATCTTCATGTCCAATCAGAGAACAGTTGGTTACCCACAAGGCTGTGTACCACTATTACAGAAGTGTGTGTACTTCTTGTCCAACCAGTTGATATTTTGGAGTTTTTAGGGTCCCCTGCTGTGGAAGTTTGAATGATGTCCCCCAATAGATTCAAGAGTTTATCAGTTTTTCTTCAGCTTCCTGGCTGGAGGATGTGTTACCTAGGCCAGATCCAAAGGTCCAGCCCTAAGGTATTTTTGGGGTGGATGTGAAATTCCAGCTATACATATGCAAAGAGCAGTCAGAGCTCAGTCCTGGAGTTCCTGCTGGTTGTGAGTTGGAGTAGGCTTGCTTGCTTTGGAGGAGCTGGATGGGTTTTTGTATCTGCTTGGATCTGTGAAAGGGGGCCAGCCTCTTTTGCCATTCTGGAACTTCCCCTGGATCTGTTACTTTAATATTTTCCTCCCAAGACTATGCCTGATTGTGAAATAGTTAAACCAACCATTGTTTTCCAAGTAAGTAAAACAATTTGTTTATATCAGACCATGAGCAGTTCATGACTGTGTGGTTATGTTAAATTTACTCTAAGTTTCAAAAACTGGGTCTTGCCCCAGAGATAATTATTTCTGAGAACTGAAAAATATTTTCAAAATAGGTAGGGTGCTGTTGTAGTCAACTTACTCAGTTGCTGCACAAAAAGAACCCAAGCAAAAGCAGCTTGTGGAGGAATGGGTTTATTTGGCTTATGGAGTCGAGGGGAGACTCCATCCTGGCAGGGAAAACGATGGCATGAGCAGAGGGCTGGACATCACCTCTGCCACAGCACTGCAAACAGCGGTAGGAAGGTGTGCTTATAACCCCCATAAGCCCACCCCCAACAACACAGCTCTAATGAGGTTCTAATTCCCGAATTGCTATCAGCTGAGGATCGATCGCCTAGAACACATTCATTCATTTGTTTGTGGGGGACACCTGGATCAAACCATGACAGGTGCTGACTGGTAAATAACTAACTGCTTTTTCTGCATCTATACATTAGCTTGTTCTTTCTATGCAGTAAAGGACATGGTTTTTTTCTTTTTAAGCCCCAAGCTACCAGAACTGGCTGCTGATTCTCTCCTGAGTAGAGTCAGCCCCGGCCGGTCATCCAAATAAAGTTTCCTTTTTACTCTCCAGACCTGTCAGTGTCTGTTTGATTTCTAGCACTATGAGGGCTAGCCAGGAGGGAGCTAGCTTCCCTCTCAGTTCTAGCATGGTATTCTGATGTCCTTTGACCACAGCCTGTGGTATCTTCAGCTATAGGGTCTTATCTTTTAGCTCTGGCAGGAATCAAGTATTTTGTAATGGCTTACATTGTTCTGGGGACATCCTGGGTATCCGTGGCCATTAGCTCGCTGTGGGGGGTAACCCAGTTCTGGGCTTGGGATTTACCAGCCAGAGTCCATGGTCTTAAGGTTAAGCCCTTTCTCTGATTGGATTTATGCCTGATACTGAAGACCTAATGAAATGCCTGTGGCTGGGGAGGTCATAAGCCTCAGGGGAGGAATGAACTGCTGTTGCCTGGATAAATGTATATATTATGCCCACCAAATTGCTGTCTAAGCACTTTTTATGTTTATGCCCATGTATATTATATCACTTTTGGTTAGAGATGCTTCTCTCTTCAGATGGTGGTGACCACTGAGATAACTCACCACCATATTGCTGAGAAGAAATGACAGCGGAGTGATCAGCACTAAGTGAAACATCTCTATCACACCCTCCAAGGTTCAGAATCCATTGAGGAAGAGGTGGCAGAAAGAATCTAAGAGCCAAAGAAAGGGTAGTATTGCTTTCAATACTATCTTCCAAATACAAAGTGGCCTTGATACTCATAACTTTACAGTGCTTGACACTACCTATACAAGACCTTCATGATAGTAGGAAAAAATGATGATATTGAAATACGAGACTAATTGGAAAGAAGGGATTCAAGGGAGGGTGGACTTGGGAGGGGGGAAAATGAGGGTGGTGGGTGGGAATTATCATGGTTTATTGTCTATATGTATGGAAGCTGTCAATAAAAAGTTTTAAAAAATTATCAAGGCAAAGGACCAGTAAAAATTATGAATCTTTTAAAAAATGTTTTATTTATTCATTTTCAAGCAGAAAGAGAGAGAGAAAGAGAGAGAGAGAGAGAGCGAGCACACCAGGGCCACCACCTTGTGAGTCTGGCTTAAGTGGGTCCTGAGGAATTGAACCGGGGGCCTTAGGCACTGGAGGCAAGTGTCTTAACCACTGAGCCATCTCTCCAGCTCCAAAATTATGAATCTTATAAAAAAGAGTAAGCTTCTTACTTAACTCTCCGGAAGGCAGAATCCTGTTGGAGGAGGTATGTCTCTGGGAGCAGATCTCGAGTCCAACCCTAAGGTATGTTGAGAGCCAGCTTGAGCTCTAGCTGCTCTCCTTGTCTCGCTCGACTATAGATGGATAATGAAATGAGCCAGCTTCTTCCATCATGATGAAGCTTCCCTTGGAATCTATAAACCTGAAACAAACCCTTTCCTTGTATAAGCTGCCTCTGGTCAGGTGTTTGTTCAAGCAATGAGAAGGTAAGTACAACAGAAAATTCACACTGAGAGTGAAGTTACTGCTATGATGCAACTAACAATGTGGGTTTTGATCTTTTGGAATATGTTTGCAGGAAGACTATGCAAGGATTTGGTACGTTGGACTGGAGAAGCCTCACAGTGCTATAAACAGAGCTTTATGGGCCGTTCAGGTGAGAGTTTGAAAATAATACGTGCAGAGAGAATTGCGGACTGTGAAGGCTTAGTGTTGCAGTCAGCAATCTTGTTACTGGCACAAAGAACCTGACCAAAAGCAGCTTGTAGAGGAAAGGGTTTATTTTGGCTTACAGGTGAGGGGTAGCTCCATGATACCAGGGAAAACAGAGGCATGAGCAGACATCACCTCCTGGCCAACATCAGGTGGACAACAACAGGAGAGTGGCCAAACACTGGCAAGGGGAAGCTGCTATAACACCAATAAAATTTCTTCCAACAATGTACCTCCAACAAGGTGTTTGTATGTGTGTGGACAGGTGTACATGCATGTGCATGTATGTGGAGGCCAGAGGTTGATGTTGAATGACTTCCTCATTTGCTCTCTACTTTATTTTTTTGAGACAGGCCAGGTGTGGTGGTGCACATTTTTAATCCCAGCACTTGAGAGGCAGAGGTGGGAGGATCACTGTGAATTTGAGGCCAGCCTGGAAGCACAGAGTGAGATCCCAGTCAGCCTGGGCTAGAGTGAGACCCTACCTTAAAAAAAAAAGCATACGTACGTTACCACCTGAACGATCTCCCCAGCCCATGTCTTAACACCACAGAAAAGTTTAATATTTGGCATATTTTCTCCAGGTTCTTTATAACTGCCCACTCATTTACATATATGTTGGATTTACAATACTTTTTTTTTTTTTTTTGGTTTTTTGAGGTAGGGTCTCACTCTAGCCCAGGCTGACCTGGAATTCACTGTGTAGTCTCAGGGTGGCCTTGAACTCATGGTGATCCTCCTACCTCTGCCTCCCAAGTGCTGGGATTAAAGGCATGCGCCACCACGCCCGGTTTACAATACTTTTTTATTGCTATTTTAGAACATTAACTTTCCATTGCAAATATTTTAGTGGCTGTACAATATTCCATCATGTGGATAAGTAACCTGATATATTTTTTTAATGAGATAAAATAGTATATATTTAAAAAGGAATCAAGGTCAAATAAGCCAATATAACTTGGTTTACATTAAAATGTTAATAACAAGTCCCTGAATACTCATTGGAAAGTTGCCATGGTAACAGTAATTTTCATGAAATGATTTTAGACTAGAGATTTGAATTAAGGCATGCCTTGTTATGTGCCTCCAGGCTTCTTTAATGTATTTGCTTGTGCTCATGTTCTTTTTGTTTCTCTCTGTCTCTCCCTCCTCTCCCACCCCCTGCTTGGACAAAAGATAATGGGAAAGATGTTTCTGATGCAATTCTTTTATTAAAAGAGGCAATTTTAGCTCATTTATATAAAACACATGCTTACTGGCAAGAAGACAGTTGAAAGATTTATTTTATTATTATTATTATTATTATTATTACTATTATTTTGGTTTTTTGAGGTAGGGTCTCCCTCTAGCCCAGTCTGACCTGGAATTCACTATGTAGTCTCAGGGTGGCCTTGAACTCATGACTATCCTCCTACCTCTGCCTCCTGAATGCTGGGATTAAAGGCGTGTGCCACCATGCCCAGCTTAGTTGACAGATTTGAAGGAAGTATGGGTGAGAAGGGTTTTAAAGGGATCAGGAAAATAAGGCAGCTAAGAGACAGTGTTATAGTTACTTTCTCCTTGCTGGGACAATACACCTGACCAAAAGCAGCTGATATGAGGAAAGATTTTATTTTGGTTTACAGTCTCGAGAGGAAGCTTCATGATGGCAGGGGAAAGCATGGCTGAGCAGAGGCTGGACACCACCTCTGCCACAGCAGGTGGAAAAAAGCAGCAAGAGAGTAGGCCCAGCTCTGATGAGGGGAAACTGTCACATCCCTGAGCCTGCCCCCAACAATACACCTCCTCCAAGGCACCATATCTCCTAAACTGCCACCAGTTGATAACCAAGCAGTCAGATCACATGAGTTTATGGGGGACATCTGCTTTAACCCAGCACATTCTGCCCCAGTCCTCCATAAACTCATGACATCCCATGATGAAAAACTGTATTCAGTTCAATTTTAAAAGTTCCCGTAGTTTTTAAAATCAATCCCAACATGGCTCAAAAGTCCAAAGTCCAAGCTCTCATTAGAGACTCAAGACAGTCTGCTAATTGAAGGACTGAAGTCTCACAACCCATGAGATGACTCTCGGCCCATGGAAAGCCTTGAGAAGCTGTGTACAACACCTTCCTCCATATACACCAGAAGACTTCTGCCCCTGATAAGCTCTTTGAAGGGCTGTAACACTTAGTTCCTTGATTTATAGACCTAAGGCCACCCTCTGTCCCTGATAAACACGCCCAGGGACATCTTGGCCTTGGAAAATGTTACCTATAAAGGCCATTAACTTTGAATAACAGTTCTCTGTGTCCTGCACTTCCTTGCCCATATCATACCAAGCGTACTTAAAAATTCCTCTCAGAACTTTGGTCCTGGGCACTGCCTCCATTCCTGCAGGAAGGCTTCTGTCCCCTCACTGCCTCTGAATAAAGCAGTCCCTTTGTCTGGGTGGTCTTGAGTCTGTATACTTTCTGTCTCACTTTCCTCTCACTAATTATAAGCCTATAAAAACTAAAACACTAAATACACATGATGGCACAAAGTAACATTCCAACTGCAAAAGAAAACACAAGACTGAACCAATGCAAGATCCAAAACAAGTAGGGCAAACATCAACTCCTGCAGCTGGATGTCTGGCATGTGGGAACTGTGATGAAGTCTTTGGAGTTCCAATTCCATCACTCTAGCTGGGCTGCTCACAGCCCAGGAAAAACTTCATCCCAAGCCAGTAGCTGTCTTTGGCAGCCATCTCATAGTCTTGGAGTCTCCACTGTAACCCACAGTTCATCCATGCTGTGGCCCCTATGTCCCCTATTCAGAGACTGTGACGCTGTTCCACATTGCTTAGGGGCATTTCTAAATAACCACATTCAAGTCCAATGACTTTCTTTCCTGCATTTGTTATACTCCATAGTACCAGGTGAACTACCAAGTTTGTTAATCTAGGGGGGAATAAAGCTGACTTTGAAGAGCAGGAAAATGCCTTCAGCATTCTTTCTATGGTCCCAGTGCAGAATGGCTGGCTCAATCTGAATAGTGTTTCTCAATTACAGCTGAACCAGGCTGCTGTCTCCTGCCTGAAATTTTCATTTCTTCTGTGCCATATCCTTCTGCTCTGTGTTACACCATTACTTTAAATTTAACTTTGCTCAAGTTCTCAGGACATGGGAGGAACAATTCTGGGACACATCTTCAGTGTCACCCTAGTATTAGTGAGCTTTTTGTCATGTTAAACTTTACCTCCCCTTGTATTCAAATTTTAGGGAGCAACACTGTTCTGTTTGGTTTGAGGAAAAAAAAAATTGTACTCATGCATGCTTTCTCTGCAGTTTGTTAAAATCTTTTTCTTAAATTTTTTTCTGGATTTTCTTTGCTTTTTTGTGTGCATGTATGTGTTGTATACACACCTGTGTATATGTGTTTGTATGTGTGTGCATGTGCCTGTGGAGGCCAGAGCTCAATATTATATATCTTCCTCAACTGCTCTTCACCTTATTCTTTGAGCCAGGGTCTCTCACTGAACTTAGGGTTTTACTGATTCAGCTAGCCGAGTTAACCAGTCAGACTGTCACAGTCAGCCACACACTGCTGGGATGAATCTATAAACCAGGCACAGTTTATGGGAGGAAAGGATTTATTTGAAGTTACAGATCCAGAGGAAGTTACAAAATAGTGAAAGAGGTTGGCCCCCTCTAGCAGAGAGAGAAAACCATCACCAACACCACATACACAATAGCACACAGGTAGGAGGGCCAAGGAGAGAATTTCTTCCCTTTTCTATAGCCTTAGGGTGGGGTCTTACAACTCTTCCCCAGATTTAATGGCTTTCTGAGTCTCTGGAATTTCCTTCCTGCACTGCCCACACAGGAAGGGATGTTAATTTCTAGCTCTCTTGAGCTTCCTTGAGCCCCCTACTGAGAGGCTGCCTTCCTGTGAACATCCTCAGAGACCCACCCAAGATAATTAAAAAGATAAAGTTGTCCTAACCATCACACAGCCCTAGGATTTGTTCTCTGGTTCCCCAGCACTGGGATTTTAAGTGTGTGCTATAACCCCTTGAATTTTCCGTGGGCTCTGGGGATACAAATTTAGAAACACATGCTTATATGACAAGCACTTTACCATTGAGCCATCACCCCAGCCCTTGGATTTTCTTTGATCTTTTAGGCATCTATTTCTTCAGGGTGTCTTCATTTCTGAATTTGCTAGTGAATTTCATTCACGAGAATGTTCTGCTTCTTTATGTTGAACCATCCCTGTATCCCAGGGATGAAGCCTACCTGGTCAAGGTGGATAATACTTTTGATGTGTTGTTGTATTCAGTATGTGAGGATTTTGTTCAGGATCTTTGCATCTCACTAAGTTCATCAGGGATATGGGTCTTTAGTTTTCCTTTCTTATTGTGTCTTCATCTGGTTTTGAAATTAGGGTGATGCTAACTTCATAGAAGGAGTTTGGAAGCATTCCCTTTTCACCCCCATAACACGAAAAAGCTTCAGAATGAGTGATTTCAGTTCTATGTTGAAGGTTTGGTAGAATTCAGCTGAAAATCCATCAGGTCCTGGACGTTTCCTTTTGTGGAGGTTTTTGATTACATTTTCAATCTCTGTGGATGTGATAGGTTTGTTTAGGAGCTTTATCTGCTCTGAGTTAAGCTTTGGTAGGTGGTAGTTGTCCAGGAATTCATCCATTTCTTCCAGGTTCTCCAATTTTGTCAAGTAGAGATTTTGGAAGTATGACCTGATGATTTTCCCAATTACATTTCTGGTTTTGTTGATTTGGGCCTTCTCTTTTTTTTCCATTTAATTAGATTGGCCAAGGGTTTGTCAATCTTATTTATTTTTTTCAAAGAACCAGATCTTTGTTTTATCTATTTTTAAAATTGTTTTCTTCATTTCCATTTCATTAATCTCAGTTTGGATCTTAATTATTTCTTTTTGCCTTGAACTCCTTGGGTTGGATTGTTCTAGTTTTTCCAGTGCCTTTAGGTGGGTGGTTATGTGATTAATTTGAGATCTCTCTGTCTTTGTTATGAAGGCATTTAGCTCTATAAATTTTTCCCCCAAGGATTGCCTTCACCGTGTCCCATAGGACTTGGTATGTTGTGTTTTGATTATCATTTACTTCTAGGAAATTTTTAATTTCCTTTTTTTCTTTTTCTCTTTTTTTTTTTTTTTTTTTTTTTTTTTTTTTTTTTCCAGGTAGGGTCTCACTCTAGTCCAGGCTGACCTGGAATTCACTATGTAGTCTTAGGGTGGCCTTGAACTCATGGATGGTGATCCTCCTACCTCTGCCTCCTGAGTGCTGGGATTAAAGTCGTGGGCCACCATGCATGGCTTCCACTGTTCCTTTTACCAGAGCACCACCCCATGATACACACCACACTTCGCTTGTCTGGAGCATGCAGGCCCAGGTACACTGGTGTCCCAGGCTTAGGTGTATAGGTACTAGTTGTGCTGATGTGGTTGAGGTGGGGAGCAGCAGCCACAGGAATTGGGAGAGGTCTTGGCAAGAAGGAGGGGGCAGAGCAGAGAGGAGCAGATGCTACTGGAACCAGGGGAGGTTCTGGTGGGGAGGAGAGGGCGAGATAGAGAGGAGCAGAGGCCACTGGGACTGGGAAGGTCCTGATACAGAAGAGAAGCAGAGGCCTTTGAGGCAAAGAGGAGCAGAGGCTGCTGGGACAGGGGAAGATACTGGCAGGGTAGAGAGGGCAGAGCAGAGAGGAGCAAGGGGCAGCTGGGACTGGGAAGGTCCTGGCAGGGAGGAGAGGGCAGAGCAGAGAGTAACATGGTCCTTTTTGAGGCATAATTTATCCTCTTTTATAGAATTGTAATTTGGAAGAAAAAATTAAAAATAGAAATCATATAACCAAAATCAATAAAAAAAAGCACAGATGAGGGCTGAGGAGATGCCAGTTAAAGATTCTTGTTTACAAAGCTTGTCAGCTCCAATTTGATTCCCCAGTAACCACATAAAGCCAGATAGATGCACATTGTGGTTCAAGCATCTTGAGCTCCTTTGCAGTGGCCAGATACTCTGACATGCCCATACATGTACATATTCTCTCTCTAATAAGTAAATAAAAATATTTAAAAAAATCTAGATGTATTTTATTTATTTATTTATTTATTTATTTATTTATTTATTTATTTATTTAGAGAATGGGCATGCCATGACCTCCAGCCACTGTAAATGAACTCCAAATGCATGCACCACTATGCCACTGGTTTTACGTGGGTACTGGCGAATCAGACCTGGGTGGTTAGGTTTTGCAGAGAAGTGCCTTAACTGCTAAGCCATCTCTCCAGCCCATAAAATGTGTATTTTAATGCTGTATTAACACAGTTAAATTTTGAATGCAATGAACAGCTGACTCATTTTTTTTCAATCCTGATTTTAAGGTAGTACACCAGAAAATGATAAAACTCATTTTACCCTATGTCTGTTTGAATTCTTGCTACTATTGATCTATGTGAAATAAAACACCGTGCCCTGCTAGGAATTATTCCAAAAAAAAAAAAAAACCCAGATGATACACCTGAAGTTCTCCTCTGGCCTCCAAATACATGTGAAACAGAGTATGCATATCTGAATGTACATGTGCATTCACTACAATACACACACACAGGTTCTCACAGATTCTGCACATGAGAGAAATAATTGGTAATTGGATTTGTCTTTCTGAGTCTGGCTTATTTTGCTTAACATAATGACCTGCATTCTATCCATTTCCCTCACAATGTCATGATTTCATTTTTCCTTACAGCTGAAAAGAATTCTATCATGTCTATATACCACATTTTCATTATCCATTCATCTGTTGATGAACATCTAGGCTGGTTCCATTTCTTAGCTATTGTGAGCAGTGCTTGTAACTGTGGTATGTTGATGTAGAGTCCTCTGGGATAAGAGTGGACAGCTGTGTCATGTAAGTTCTACTTTGAATTTTTGTTTGAGGAGCCTTTACATTGATTTCCATAGTGTCTGCACCAGTTTATATTTCTACCAGTAGTGAGAATAAGTGGGTTTTTAAAGTAAAGTATATATTTTAATTTTTTTAGCTATTAAGAATATAGGACTTGTGTTGACAGGTGCAAGCGTTACCTTGATTTATGGTGTAGTACAGAGTAACATGCTCTTGCCAGGAAGCCTGGCAATCTGTTCTGGCTCCATCCATTTGTTCTCTTTTGTGTGATCTCTTTATCACTAAAACTTAGTGAAAAATGGACCCGGGAGGCTTTTTGATACCATGTACTCTTGAATGTTCTGATGACCAGAACCCTTGGGAAACCCAGTTTTCTAGGCTGAAAATGACACTGCTTTGGTCTTGTGTGGGGTTTCATTGGATCTGGGTAGACTTCATTTGTACATCTATTCACTTCTGTGGCAACAGGATCAAATCTTCCTTTGTCTGTGTGATGAAGTTTATAGTTTCCTCTTGGTCTATATCCTCTACATCTCTTAAGTTTATTCCAAGTGGTCATGTAATATCAAAAGATATTGTTGCTATTGGAGTGGATTTTTTTTATTTTTCAACTGTATTTATTTATTTTAAATATTTTATTTGCGTGTGTGTGTGTGTGTGTGTGTGTGTGTGTGTGTGTGTGTGTGTGTGCATATGTACGTACCAGGTCTCTTTCAACTGCAAACAAATGCCTGTTCAGTTTTATGTGGGTGCCTGGGGTATTGAACTTGGGCCAGCAGGCATTGCCAGCAAGTGCCTTTAATTGCTGAGCCATCTCCCCAGCCCTCACCCTTTTAAAAGCAGGGTTTTACTCGAGCCCAGGTTGACCTGGAACTCACTGTGTAGCCCAGGCTGGACTTGAACCCACAGCAGTGCTCTTGAGAGCTGGGATTAGAGGCAAAAGCCTCCATTCCTGTTTCTTTTTCTAAAAATATTTTTTGGCTGATTGCTTATCTATAGGAAGTTAGTGATTTGAGTTTTCTAACTAGCTTCTTAATGTGTGTTCTGATTAATTCTGATGGCTTGACAGTTGATTTACTGAAGATTTTTAGGTAGATTATAATGTGATAATTTTTTCCCCTTTGATAGTGAAACATTTGTTTCTATTGCCTCCTCTTCAATTGCCATTTGCCAAAATAGCCAAAGCAATGTAAATAAGTAAGTAGCTGTAATACTGGATAGCCTGACCTTGATTCTAAAACTTACATGAATATGTGTAAGGGGCTTCATTTCTAATTTTCTATTTTTCTATTCATGTGAATCTTATTAAATAAAGAAAATAGTTCCCTGTGCTTAATGCCATGCAATAGGTTACAGAGTATAGAAATTATGTGTATTTTGGAAGTAAAAATTATCTTCAAAATACATCAATTGCTATGTGGAAGGAAATTACATGGATTTTTCTTTAGGAAGAAAATTATAAGAAGAGAAGTGCATTCCCCCATTTAAGAATAGAAGTCAACTTATAAGTGCTTGTTAGCTAGATTTTGAAGGTTCAAAAAATAAAGTCTGCAAACCAAATGCATTTGATTTGATTGCACTATTTTCTGGCTCCTGACACAGAAGAAGATAAGAATTTTTCTAGTACTAAAAATTTCCATTTGTTCTCTTAGCACACAATAAACCTTTACTTAATTTACTGTCTCTAGAACTTGTGAGATATCGCTTCCATATGTGTAATCATTATTAAGATGATTATAATGATGATTATTATGCAGCCTAGGAAGTCTTTAGCTCTCAAGAGCACTGCTGTGAGTTCAAGGCCAGCCTGGGCTAGAGGAAAACCCTGCTTTAAAAAAGGGGAGAGGGCTGGGGAGATGTATCAGAGGATGACTTTGAACTCCTGATTCTCCTGCAACCATCTCCTAAATGTTGGGACAACAGGATGCACCACTGTGTCTGGCCTATTGTCTCAGAAAACCTTTTCCCTGTGACAGAGACACATGTTTTTCCTCCAGATAGAGCACAGATAACAGACCAAGGAACAATTACATTAAAACCTGTTTTGATGAACCAATTAGTTTATTGGGGTTATTTACAAACAGGGTGAAGGGTTGCTTATCAGGGCAATGGATGACTCAAAGTCAACTGCATCACCAAAAAGCCACCCAGCAGAGGTGACACTCATGGAAGTATCTCACTGCACAGCCTGCAGGCAGCTGGGCTGGTGGGAGAGTCTTGCAGGCAGCTCAATCCAAGCACTTCCTATCCAAGCATTATTTTCTCTTTATATAGTCTTAGGGCAGGGTCTTTCAACCTTTTCCCAGACTTGTTGATTTCCCGAGTCTCTGGAACCCCCTTCTCACCAAAGGAATGCTTTAGTTTCTAAATAATATCACCTTGGGGAGTGGTCCTGAAATGATTAAATTTCAGGTCTTCCAGACTTGACTTCTGGAATCCCCAGAGCCTCCTTCCTCTCTTCAGGAGAGAATATTCCAATTCAGAGGAATCTGCTAAACACCTACATTATTATTATTATTAATAGTATGTGCAAGTGTGATGTGTATGCATGCATGTTAACGTGCATGAGAACAGGTGTGCATGTAGTGGTCAGAGAATAACTTTGGGCTTCAGTTCTCACCTCCCACCTTGTTTAAAGTAGTCTCCCTTTATTCACTGTTACATGCTCCAGGTTAGCTGGTTGGTGAGCTTCTGGGAGATTCTCTTATCTCTGTCTCCCTCTTGCCCTAGGTGAACTGTATTACAGATGCTAGTGCTATAGTGGTCAGCGTTTTGTGGGTTCTGGGGATCTGAATTTAGTTCCTTATGCTTGTGCAGCAAGCACATCCATTGAGCCATCTCCCTATCCCCCATTCTATTATTTTAACAGTGGTTTTAATGGAGAGGAATAATGAATGGCTCATATGCTCAGCAATTACTTTTGTTGTGTTGGTAGCTGAGCCCAGGACCTTATGCATACTAAGCATGTGTTCTACCAAGCTGCTACATCCCCAGTCCATGGATGATTCACAGGAGACTTCTAAAGCTTTATTTAAAGGTGAATTGTAATGGACATTTACATAAACATATATACTTGATTTATACTAAATGTTAGAAAATATAACAAAAACGGATAGCCTCAATTTACAATGTAAACTCAATTCCTCAAGGCAGTGGACAGGAGGACTCACTGTCTAGCACATGCTGTCTAGAAGCAGGCATGCACTTAATGGAGATGTGTGTCCTCTCCTTTCTCAGCCTTGTTTTCTAATTCTTGCTTGTTACTCCTCCCTCAGTAAGAAACCCATCCCTGCTACCTTCCATGCACCCAAAACATTACAGACCATTGCCAAGGCTCTTGGTTGCCCACCAGAACTAAAAAGTAAGACCCTATTGCTTAAGACTCCAGATGGTTTGGATGAAGGTCACTGAGAAATCAAGCTGGAGCTGAGCTAGAAACCTCCTCCCTGTTAACCAGCTGTTAGAAAGATGGAAAAAGATTGGCTTCACACAGCCCTATGGGAGAGAGAAGTCATCAATGGTGGTGAACAGCAGTGGACCCTCCAAGTGTTAAGGCTGGCCAGCCAGGCCAAATGTGCCAACTGGTGCAATAATGGCACGTCTGTTATGGGAGAAACCAACCTCTCTCTAATTGGACAAGAGGCCTGCTCCACAGGAGGGAATATATACCTGGTACTGAAAACCTAGTCAAAAGCCTATGGTGGGGGAGGTCATGAGTCCTAGGAGAGTAATGCCTTCTGTTGTCTAGCTAAATGCCCACAAAATGCCCTTTAAGCACATTTTTTTAAAAGTTTTAGAACTTGATTTTATTTGGGTGACTGAAGGAGTTTCATTTGTAACCAAGATGGAATTTATAATATGTTGTTACATTCATGCTTTAAAAATATATCTCTATGTACAGGAATTTGCAAAGAGATGTAAACAAACACTACTTTCCAAGTACATTTGTCCCCTTCTCCCTGGAGGTAAAGAAAAAAAGCCACCCAATGAGGCAGCCCTTCTGGTGACTGGGGTTGAAGGGTGGTAGGGAAGTTGAGCAGGGGGGTCATAGGCTGGGGGCAGGGTCCCCTAGGAAGGGCCCTCAGTCTTCATCATTTACTGTGTGTAGGCTCTGGTAGCCCTCTCCAGACATGGAAGAGTTGGTGGTAGACATCCTGGTCATGTAGCTGGAGGGGGCCTGGTGCATGGGGGAGGAATCTGAACTTGGGGGGGGTCACTGGCTTCTGCTGGACCAGGTGCTCGTCACCTAAGGCAGCAGTGAGGGGAGACTTCTGGTCTGGAGGATGGTGCATTGGAGGCAAAGGTGGGTGGGTGGTCTCAAGTTGGGGAATTTTAGGTGGTGGTGGTTGTGACTTTATTCTCTTCTTTGGGAGAAACACCATAGCACACTTAGCCTGTCGAGGAGGACTAGGCTGTGGAGATGGTTTCTTGGATGGTGGCAGAGTCTGCGGCTGTTGTGAGTCCTTCTGCTGGGTTGGAGCTGGTTCAGAGCCTTGAGTGGCATGTGACTGTTGTCCTTGTCACACTTGTGCTGTGAGCTGAAGAGACGGGGCTGCTGCAGCTGATGAGGGCTGTGAGGAGGCATCTGTTGCTTCCCTTTCGGTTACAGGCCCAGAATCTGGGGGCAGATGTCTTCTAAAACATCAACAGGGACAGCTTGACCAAACTGCTCCCACCGTCTCCTATACATGGGTTTGGAGGTCCATTCTTGTAATTCAGATTTGCACAGGTGTTCTGTGAGACACATCACCGCTACTGCTATGATCTCTGGTTCCCACTGCAGTGACAAGGTGGTGCAGAGAATGTCATTTACAGACATAAATGTTACTGAAGGGCTTGAGTTGTCTTTAATCTCCTTCATTTATTGAAGCAGACTTGTTCCTTCTAAAAGGTTCTCTGAAAATGTTACAGTCCCTAAGTGACTCAGTACTGATGAATCCCAGATTTCCTGGTAGTTAAGGGGAGCATTTCCTTCCAGACTTGAGTAAAGGGTTAAACCCCTGCCTCAGGCCAGTCCCTTAGCGACCTCCTTGCTGACTGTGGCCATCTTGGATTTGGAATCCCTTTAAGCACTTTTTAATGTCTCTGTTTATGGCCCTATGTTCATGCTACTCTCACTTTTGGTTAGAGAAGCTTCTTCTTTTTCAGATGATAGGGACCACTGGGCTGACTGAAAAGTCACCATAGTGCTGAGAAGAAGTGACAGTGCCGTGTTCAGCACTGGGACGTCTCTACCACACCTTCGAAGGCTCAGGGTCCATTGTGGAAGAGGTGGTGGAAAGATTGTAAGAGCCAAAGGAAGGGAGGACTGCTTACAACACAAACTTCCAGACACAAAATAGCCTTGATACTTATGACCTCACAGTGCCTGATACTTCCTATACAAGACCTTCATGATAATAGGAAAAAAATGATGACATCAAAACAGAAGAGAGACTAATTGGAAAGAAGGGATTTAATGGACTTGGGAGCAGGGAAATGAGGGTGGTGAATGGAAATTATCATGGTTTAGTGTCTACACCTGTAGAAGTTGTCAATGAAACAAAACAAACACACAAACAAAAGAAACCCACCTCTGAAAGACCTCTTCATTGAATTCCAGATCAGGTGTCGAGGGTGGGACCATCATGATGAGATTATGTTGGATGAGGAAAACAGAAGACTGGAGATGTCATTCAGTGGTAAAGTGCTTGTCTAGAATGCGCAAGGCCCTGTGTTCAATCCTTAGCAACACACACACACACACACACACACACACACACACACACACACACACACACACCTCTCCATGCACATATATCAAGCAAAGGTCCTTGAGAAGCCAGCTGTCTACAAACCAGCAAGAGAGCCCTTACCAAGAACTGAATCTTCTGGCATGTTGACCTTGGACTTCTCAGTGGATAGATGTATGAGAAACCAATGTGCCTTTTGAGCTACCCAGTCTAGAGGGCTTGGTTATAGGAGCCTGAGCTGTTTAAGACAAAAGCCAATCCACACAGTAAAATATGAAGGAAGCCTTGTTGGCTGTTTGCAGAAACAGGCACCTATAAAGTATAGGTTCCTGCTCCCTACACCTATAGTTTTAATTTTCTCACAAATGTGGCAATATATCTATACACACATATATAGGTTTCAATGTTAATAATTGCATAGTGCATACTATTTCTTTATTAAAAAACTGTGGCAGAAATGCATATTGCTCCATTTGGAAAAAGCCCCAGGAAAAACATCTTTCCTGTAGCCTCAGATGATTTGAAATTGATCTCCTATAGCTTGACCTACTCTTGCATTCTTTCCCCCTCCTTTTAAAGCCTATTATTAAATCTTAAATAGAATTAACCTAAAAAATGTTTACCTACCCTTGAATAATTCAGAATTTCATCTGATGTGTATGTCTATTGTTAATGTATTTTTATATAACTGTGACTTTTCAAATAAATAGCATGTCTAATAATTATTTGAAGTATTATTTTCTTTGAGACAGGGCCTCATGTGGTCTAGGCTGGCCTGAACTCATTGTGTAGCTGAGAATGGCTTGAATTCCCAATCCTCCTCCTCCCCCTTGTGAGGGCAGGGACTACAGACGCCCACCATCTCACCTTTTCATCTGAGAATATAATCCTTTCTTTTTGAGGCTGATGCTTCTTCCATAGGTCATTAATAAGAAATACCAGTGCCTAGGGCGAGATATCACCCAGTGAGTTGCTGAAAGGAAGGTTACAGAGACCCTTAACAATTTAGGCTATTGAGATGCTCTTGGCTGCCCATCAAAACTAGATGGGAGGGGAGGGGCTGGAGAGATGGCTCAGTGGTTAAGGTACTTGCCTGCATATGGTACTTGTCTAATCACCCAGGTTTGATTCCCCAGTACCACTGAAAGCCAGGTGCACAAAATGGTGCACATATCTGGAGTTTGTTTGCAGTGGCTGGATGCCTTGGCACATCCATTCTCTCTCTCTTTTTCTCTCTCTCTCTCCTTGCAAATAAATTAATATAATATCAAAAATAACTAGATAGGAAGTCCACATTGCTGAAGACACCACATGCTTTGGTTGCAGGACATGGAGAAATCAAGCTGGAGCTGGGCTGGAAACTCTCTCCCCCTTCTCCTTGCTGGCTGACTGTCAGAGTGCTGGAAGGTGCTGTGCAGTCTGCTGGGGGAACTGACCTGAAGGCAAGATGTGCCCACTGGTGCAATACGTGGATAATCAACTCTTTTCAGATTGGATTGCAGGCCTATTCACATTTGAGGAGGAAATTCGTGTCTGGCTCTATATACTTGGTCAGAAGACCTGGACTAGGGAGGTCATAGGCTCTAGCAGGTGTGTGTGTGGCGATAGATTATTATTATTATTATTATTATTATTATTATTATTATTTGTTTTGTTTTCTCGAGGTAGGGTCTCACTCTAGCCCAGGCTGACCTGGAATTCACTATGCAGCCTCAGGGTGGCCTTGAACTCATGGCAATCCTCCTATCTCTGCCTCCCGAGTGCTGGGATTAAAGGCGTGCGCCACCATGCCCGGCTAGATTATTTTAATTATAACAATTCTTGCTGTTATTCTAAATAGACAGGTTGTCAAGCTACCTACTACGTATTTATAGCTATTCCCATCAATTAGTGCTGTTCTCAGCCTCAGTCATAGAAGTTTCTTTTTGCAGTGGGTACAGGTTAATGCACACAATCATCTTATTCTCAGCATTTTGCCAGCTATGCATCTCTGCATTCAGGTTGTAAGAAGAAACAGTTCCCTGAATCCCATTAATAGCCAAGAAATATTTGAATAGCTTCTAATTTCCAACAAAAATTGCAAATACGGCTTTTAAGTTTCAGGTTCAACATGGAAGTGCTGCCTTGTATAAAGAGAGGCGATTTGTTCATCACATTTGTTTATGTTCTAGTTTAACACTGTACCAGTTACTTTCTTGCTGCTGGAACAAAATACCTGACAAAAATCAGTCTTAAAGAGGAAGGAACTATTTCAGTTTACCATTCAAGATTACGGTCCATCGCGGCAGGGATGGCGTAGTGGCAGGAGCTTGAAGCAGCTTGAAGGGGGTCCACAGTGAGGAAGCAGAAAGTGATGCCACTGCTCAGCCAGCTCTCCACTTTTGATGCAGTTCAGGACCCCAGACCCTGGAATGGTGCTGCCCACAGTTAAGGTGGGTCTCCCCATCTAAATTCACCTAATGAAGATAATCTCTCAGATTTCTGAGAGGCTAACCTAATCTTCCTAACCCCTCACAGGTGATTCTAGGTCCTGCCAAGTTGACAATGGTTACTATTACAGACAGTTCATATGCAAGAGATGTTTAATCCTGGGGAGCTCTGTAAAACATGTAGCTAAATTTAGTGTTGATCAATTCCAGTTCCTAGGTTTACATCCATTTTGATTTCAAATACCTGAGAAATAACCCAAAATGTCAGTGAGAATGTCGCCACAAATATCTCCAACTCTGCAGCTGTTGTTATCCTCATGGTTAAGTCTAGAGCACTTTTCATAGCTAAGCTCTGGCCTTCTGTCCACCTCCAGCTGTCCCACTGCGGTCCTGCTGGAGGCTGATGGGAGCCAGCGCTACCTGCAGCTCACATCTCAGCTGCCTCCTGTCTCCCCTCAACATTTTTTTGCATACACCTGTTAGCCATCTGTATGACTTCTTTTGAAAATGTCTATTAGTCATTTTAAAAGCAGGTTATTTTCTTCTTTTGCTGTTGAGGTTTTAGAGATCTCTATATACATAGACACATTGATTTTTTTCTCTTTGAATTTATTTTTAAAGAACTTAATTTGAGCCAGGGGTGGTGGCGTATGCCTGTAATCCCAGCACTCAGAGGTAGAGGTAGGAGTTTGAGGGAAGCCTGGGATTACAGAGTGAGTTCCAGGTCAGTGTTGGCTAGAGTGAGACCCTATATCAAAAAACAAAACAATAACAACAATAAAAACAACAACTTCAATGAGAGGACAGAACAGACATGTGGTGGATACTTACTCAGATATCTAAGAGCTAGGACACTTAAACTCGCAATTGATCTCATTGAGTAGGACCCCATCTCACCACCGAATTGCTTTATCGATGTTTTCTCATTCCAGGTTGCTGAAAGGGGGTCTTTAAGACAGTGAATCAGACATTGAAGGCCTTGCTTCTCCATCTTCATGAATCCTGTCTGAACCACCTGGTACCCCTTCAGGTCCTGAGTTCTGTTGCTGGAGTGAGTTTGGAGCACGTGACTCACACATCCAGGAACCTCTGGGCACTTCATTGTTGACTCTGAGTGCTGTTCTCAGCCACATGCAGACCTACAGCACCACACACCCTGGCAGGCTCCTGGGAGCCTGTCTTTCCTTACATCTCCTCAGAGAATCATTTCTTCCTTAGGACATTTGGCAAATCTCCCAACTGTCTTAGGGTTTGAAGCCAAAAGCAGGAAAGGAATTGTTACAGCAACTCTTGCTTTCTACCCTGGCACCAGCCTTGGCAATGAGGCATAGAGCCTGCTGTTAGCAAAGAGAAAGGGTTATTAGTATGTATTGCTATGGTACTTTCTTGTCTCTGGAATTGTGTTCTTTAATTTTTTTTTTTTTTGTAATGCAGTAGGTAGGGTCTCGCTCTAGCCCAGGCTGACCTGGAAATTATATATATAGTCTCAGAGTGGCCTCAAGCTCACAGTGATCCTTCTACCTCTGCTGGGACTAAAGGGGTGCACCACCACATCCAGAAAAATTTTTAATTTTTTGTATGTTTATTTTTAAAAAAATATTTTGCATGTGTGTATGGTGTGTGTATGTGGGTTTACATACATGTGGGTTCATATGTCCATGTGAGCCAGAGTTCATTATTGGGTATTTTTCTCAAGCTTGGTGCACCTTGTTTTTTTGAGTCAGTATCTTGCACTCAACCTAGAGCTCACAGATTGGACTACACAGGCTAGCCAGCAAGCCCTAGGCTCTTCTTCTTCTTCTTTTTTTCTGTTTTTTTGAGGTAGGGTCTCACTCTAGCCCAGACTGACCTGGAATTCACTCTGTAGTCTCAGGGTGGCCTTGAACTCACGGCGATCCTCCTACCTCTGCCTCCCGAGTGCTGGGATTAAAGGCATGTGCCACCACGCCCAGCAGGGCTCTTCTTGTCTCTGCCTCCCCAGTTCTGGGCTCACAGGCACAACCATGTCTATCTAGTATTTGAACGTGGATATTGGGATCTGAACTCAGGGCCTCATGTTTTTTCCACCAGTGCTTTATCCATGAAGCCATCTCCCCATTCTCTATTTTTGTTTTTTGAGACAGAATCTCATGTGTCTCAGGCTAGGTTTGAACTTGCTATGTAGCTGAGAATGACTTTACTGATGCTCTTGCTCTACCTTCTGAGTCTATGATTACTGGCATGGTACACCGTGCCTGGTTTATGCGGTGCTGGGAATCAAATCCAGGACTGTATGTGTGCTAGGAAACCACTCTACAACCTGTACACAGCCTCTATTTCTTCATTTCATTTCTTTCTTTCTCTCTCTTTTCTTTTTTCTTTTTGAGGTAGGAGCTTACTCTATAGCCCAGGTTGGCTTGTAATTCATAATGTCACTGGCCAAGAAATCTCAGCGATTCTCCTGCTTCAACCTCCCAAATGCTAAAATAATAGATATAAGCCAGGACATCTGGCTGCATTGGGCTTTTAAAAATAGGCTCTGCTTCTTTATTTCTACACTTCTATTTACACAAGCTGGATCTGAGATTCTATCCAAGATTGCTATTTGCCTTTAAACTAGGCAAGTATTTTTCTTGGGCATTTTCACTTTCTACATGGATGCTTTTAGGATCTTCCTCCTAACTGGAGCTGGAGGCTGTCTCCCTGGTTCAGCCACAGGACAGCCTGAGGGGAGTGTGAGTGTTAAGCCTTAGGCAGTCTTGGCAGGACATATGGCACAATTGCCCCTGAGGAAATGATCGTGCCAGGAGCCAGACTTGCCTTGGCTGGGCTGCTCCCAAATGCCCCAGAAATGTGGGATTCCTGCCTCTTCTGCTGTCCAAGATCTTAGGCTTGTCTTTGGTTTCAGGAGACGGGCTTCCTTCCTCCACTGCATGGCTCTGAGTTGGCACTTACGTCCCTGAGTCCCCAGCTTTCTGGCCTTCTGGGCTCACTGATGAGAAGGTCTTTTAGAGGAGTGGGATGTTTGGGGATTCAGGTTCTCCTCACTCTCTTTCCCCTAGACTAGTTTTCTCTGGTCATGAGTTGGTGTTGGCTCTTTCTCTCTTCATCCTGGTTACCGTGCTCATTATACCCAGAAGGCTTTCTGGAAAGTGGGTGGGACCTTTCCTTAGTTTCAAGCACCAGTGAAATCAGCCCCAGTTTTATATTTCCTCCATCATTCAGACACCTTGGTCCTGGTCCATCTGTTTTCTGAGTTGAATGGTTCCCCAGCCCCAGGTGTCTGTTGCCTCTAATGATCATCTACAGAGATGAAACATTCTTCTGTAATTACAATATGGACATGTCTGAAGAAATCAGGTATTGTTTTGGCAAATGCCTAGTCAAGAGCATCACAAGTCAAGTTCATCTGAAGTCTTAGGCAGCCAGGGCATGGTCATCTATGCAGCCAGGGCGGTCAGTGTTTGGGGATCCAGGTACATATTTGTAGTCTGGGGGCTGGGCACATAGCTCAGTGGTGAAAAAAAGCACTTGATGTGCAAGCCTGATGACCAGAGTTCAGATCCCCCAAATCCACATGTAGGCATCTGTAACCTCAGTGCACCGTGACAAGACGGGAGGCAGAGTCAGGAGACTCCCTGGAGCTCAAGGGCCAGCTGGTCTGATACATGCAGCAGTGAGAGAGAGACCCTGACTCAAACAAGGTGCAAGGTGAGGGCGGACTCCCTGAGCTGTCCTCTGACCTTCACACAAATGCTGTGGCAAATGTGCACACATGTAGACACACACATTCGAGCACACACATTCGAGCACACACACACACACACACACACACACACACACACGCACACACACTATTTAGAGTCCATCATCCTTTTGATTTCTCCAAATGGGAAAGGTGAGGCATCATGTGTCAAGAAATATAGTTTCAGCTGGAGTCCTTCATACCTAGAAACTATATGGCCTCAGGGGAATAACTTCCAAAGCCTGAGTACTGAGCTCTGATAGCTCAGAGGTTTTATAGATAGTATGGCAGGTAATCTGACATCATCTTCTATTTGTTATACTATTGGTGGGTTACATAAGTCAGTGATAAGAAAGTACAAACGCAGAACAGAAAGCTGTTTATGGGTGATTTTTCACTCATGGTCTAGTCTTACAAAATATCTGATTGACTTAGGACAGGACCCAGTGACACAGTGGCACAAATTGTATCTGTCTCAAGGCATCATAAGAGTACAGATCACATTTTTAGTTTACGTTCTTTTTAGCTTAAACTATGAGGTGTTTGGAAAACACTGTTCAGCACAGCAAGGGGCGAGAGGCTTTAGTTTGATTAATATCTCCCACGCAGTTATGGAGTGAGGATGGTGCTGATATTTGGAATAATACTTGACAACCAGTGGCTTCCACACAGTAGATCACTGAAAACCTGATCTTGCTGGTCTGGTGATTCTGTAGTTACCTTCTCGTTTCTGAGTTAAAACACCAACCAAATACAGCGGACAAGAGGACAGTTTTGGGGGAAACTCCATGATAGCAGAGAAAAGATGGTAAAGCAGAGGCTGGACATCACCTCCTGGCCAACATCAGGTGGACAACAGCAGCAGGAGAGTCAGCAGAACTCTAGCAAGGGGGAGCCCACACCCTACAACATACCTTCTCCAGCAAGGCCCTACCTCCCAAATTGTCTCAGCTAAGGACCAAGCATTCAAAACACATGAGTGTGTGGGAGACTGGCCTGTGGTCAGTGAGGAGTCTGTCAATGTGACCTACGCAGAATCCACTGCAGATGACTTTCATACCTATGCTGTCAGGACTGGAGTTCTGCTTTGGGCTTCGTCTCACCTAGGACTTCCATTGGTGCCATCCTACCATGAAGTGAAATTCCCAGAAAAAAGTACCTATGTTAAAGATTCTAGAAGACTGATTATATTGGTCTATCGTTAGCCTGCCCACCTCTGTGTCTAAGCTAACATCCTTGAGACTATTCACTAATGGACCACTAACTTCTACCAATCCAAAAGGTAAGAATGCCATCAGATAACCTCAGAACCTTACCAATTTCCCTGTTTTGCCCTAACCTGTCTACCAATGTATGTTCCCACCAATGCATTTGAAAAATGCTGTGATTTATAACTGCCCTTTGTTCTGTGACTATAAAACCTTCATGAAACTGTTACCAGGCTGGAACATAGTATTTGGGGGGACTGGATCTGTGTTCCTGGGCCATGGTCCTCATATGTGGCTCCAGCATAAGCTGTCTTTTCTGCCGCTGAGGTAAGAGCTGTGTTTTGCTGCGACAGTACTTAACTGTGGGGTGCAGTTAAACATCATTAGTGAGAGAACAATCCACTGATGGAAATGCAGAGGAGAAAGGTGACAACATGGTGTCCCCACCAGGGTGATTGTTTCTGAATGTTCAGAGTCCTGGGCGAGCCATTGTGTCAGGGCACCCACAGGAGATGCTGTAAACAGGGTCCATTCTTATTATCCTTGGTTATGAAGATGACTTTTTAAATATATATTTATTGTCCATAATGAGTTACATTATTTAGTGGGCAAACAATGAGTTGTTATCCCCAATTCCCAGATGCCCCCCTCCCCATCCCCAATCAGCTGGATATCCTCCTCCGTGGGTGGTCTGGATCAGTCCTTGTGGCAGGGGACCATGGATAGCCTAGTACTCAGCCCGGTTCTCCTGGCCCAAGTGTGTTGTTACTGAAAGGTGCCATGTCTCTGGATAGTCTCCCCCACAATCTTTCCGCCCCTCTTCTGCTCAGTTCCCTGAGTCGTGGTAGGTTAGTATTAAGGCTGCTTTAATGTTGTGAGCTTAGGGGGGCTTTGTGTTGAAAATTGTTGGTTTCTGTCACCCTGGCTTATCCTGTGTTGATTGAATGGCTGTGGCTGTGGGTCCCTTGTTCATCCCATCATTCTCTGTGGGGCTCCATATGGATCCTCCAAAATATGACTGTGGTGGCTCATCTCTTGCGAGAATCTCAGCTATCGGCCTATAGTCGGTTGGTAGGGTTAGATGGGCCACAACTCTCTTGCTGCATCCTGAAAAATACAAACACAATCTCCATCGGAGAGTGAGATCAGTGTAGGTTAACAAATAAACACAATTCTGGATTACCTAGATTCTGTTTTTAGTAGCCTCCCCGTCAACCGGTCCCATAGCGCATCTTTTCTTGGGAGCCCAAGAATACGGAATCTGGTGCATATCGCACTGATTCTCCAGTTCCAGTCACGGGCTTCCCCACACTAAGTGGAATATTTTTCTTTCTTTCTTTTTTTTTTTTTAGATTTTTCTTTTTTTATTATTTTTTAAATTTATTGTCCATAATGAGTTACAATATTTAGTGGGCAAACAATGAGTTGTTATCCCCAATTCCCCGCTGCCCTCCCCTCCCCCCTCCACTGGATAACCTCCTCCATGGGTCATCTGGATCAGTCCTTGTGACAGGGGACCATGGATAGCCTAGTATTCAGCCAGGTTCTCCTGGCCATGACTCTGGATAATCTCCCCCACCACGGCTCTCACAATCTTTCCACCCCCTCTTCCGCATAGTTCCCAGCATTGGAGTGTGAGATCAGTGTAGGTTAACAAATATACACAATTCTGGATTACCTAGATTCTATTTTTAGTAGCCTCCCTGTCACTGGCTCCTATAGTGCATCTTGTTTTGGGAGCCCAAGAGTATGGGATCCGGTGCCTATCGCCCTGAATCCCTAGTTCCAGACAAGGGGTCCCTCTCACTAAGTGGAAAATTGGCTGAATTTGAAAGCTGTTGATTGACTCACCCAGGCCCAGGCTCCTCCATTGCACAAGTGCTCCTTTCTTGATTCGCTGTTCTCTCCCAGTAGGAGGTGTGGTCAGCCTACTCATGGCCGCAGATTGTGTTTTGTGTCAGTGGTCTCTGTTTACTCCAGTGTTGTTGATCAGCTTCCTCTGGCAGCTTGTGCAGTGCCTTCCAGCACTGCACTAACTACCATCTGGGGGCTGGATACCATTCCGGACCTTGAAGGGTCTCTCGATGCTGATGGATGGCATTCTGTGGTTTCTTCAGCACAGGGTTTTGCCTCAGGCCTGGGGAGGTCATTCAAGAGCTTGACAGAATTCTGTCTTGTTTTTGGAACCTCATGGGTCACTTTGGTCAACAGCTCAGTGGAGGAAGGAACCGGTGGCTGGGACCATGTGTTGGAAGATGACTTTTTTTTGAAGATGATTTTTTTAAAGGTAGGGTCTCGCTCTAACCCAGGCTAACTTTGAATTCACTATGTAGTTTCAGGGTGGCTTCGAACTCATGGCAATCCTCTTACCTCTGCCTCTTGAGTGCTGGGATTCAAGGCCTGCCCCACCATGCCTGGCTCAAGATGACTTTAGTAACAGTAATTGAAATCACATTTATAAGTGATACTCTTGTGTACTTGAGTCATTTCCTCTGATCCTGTGTCTATTCACATATATGCCCATTTTACAGATGAGGCTTACAAAGTTGGGCAACTAGATAAGGTCAGGTAGCCAAAAAATGTGCTAAAGAGCCTTGATTCATGCTCATCTGTACAGGTCCTCCCCACCCACAGACCATTCTGGGGTCCAAGGAATCCCATGGTTGGAGTTGCTCTTCATTCTCGCCTCTGACTCGCTCAATACTCGCAGTCAAGGTCTGGTGTTCCCATTGCCTCTTGGCACAGGTTCTCTCTGAACTTTTGTTTCCTAATCTCCGATTCAATGAGGGGATGCCAATGGCTGCCCCGAAGCTCCCATCTAGGGCTGGCTTGTTTGGTCCTTTGACTCTTGAAATCACACTGGATGTGCCAGGTGTCTTAAAAATTACTGCTCAGGGGCTGGAGAGATGGCTTGGTGGTTAAGAGTGCTTCTCGTGCAAGCTTGATAGCCTGAGACCACTGAGTTTAATTTCTCAGAACCCACACAAATAGCTGGGCATGGCCACTCACATCTGTAACCCCAGTGCTATGGGGAGCAGAGACTGGAGAATCGCTGGGGCTTGAAAAAATGACTAGTTCTGGAATCAGTGAGACTCCATCTCAGGGAAAAAAGGGCAAATAAACAATGGATGGGGGCACCCAGTGTTCTCCTCTGTCCTCTGCAGGCATGTGCATGGAGTGACACATGGGCACATATGTATATATACACTGCACACAAACACATACATACACACACACAATTACTGCTGAAAACAAACCATAGGCTTGCAAAAATCAAGACATCTGGCTGGATTCAGCAGAAGAATGTCACTCATGGTTATTTCTAGAGCTTTGGTACTCATTGTTGTGTGAAATTCTATATACATGTTAAGTGGCAAGAAAATTTAAAGTTTAAATGATGAACAAGAGTATAAAAATCAATTTTAAAAGAGTTTTGAAGTAGGTTTAGCAGATATTTAAAATTCTATAAGAAACAATAGGCTTTACATGAGTCATAGGGTATCAAACCCAGGCCATCAGGCTTTGCAAGCAAGCACTTTAACCACTGAGCTATCTCTCCAGCCCTATTTATTTATTTACTTATTTATTTATTTCTGAGACAGGGTATCACCCTATAGTCCAGGCTTGCCTGGAACTCACTATGTAGTTCAAGCTGGCCTTGAATCAGAGTAATCCTTTTACTTTGTCATCTGAAGTGCAGCTGAGATTATCAGTGTGAGCCATCACACTCAGTCCAACCCTGAGATGATGCGTTTTTATTTTGGTTAGTATTAAGGACTGGGAAGGGTTTGATTCACTCAAGTGGCTCCTCTCCTGTCACTGAAATTCTCATGGACCCGTCTGTTACTCTCTTCACAGTTGAATAAAGCATCTGTAGCATAAGTCACAGCCAGAAACTCATCCCAAGAAAGTGCAATTTGCAAAATGTTTTCCTTTCTTTACTTACTGGCAGATTCAAGATTTTGAAGTTATAGTTATCTAGGAAGCTTAAGAGCATGAGTTTGAAGTCCATACTTTTTTTTCCATAAATGCAAACTGCATTTGTTATGACAAAAATTAACTTAAATTATATTCCTGCTTGAAATAATCATCCTTGTAGAGCTGAACTCTTCAAACTGAAAAAAAGGTGCAATAATATCCAAAGTGGATGCAGGGAGGGATCACAAGGAAGTTGAGGCAGGAAGGGATCACGAGGAAAAGGAGGCAGGAAGGGAATACAGGGAAGTAGAGGAAGGAAGGAATCACAGGGAAGTGGAGGCAGGAAGGGACCACAGGGAAGTGGAGGTAGGTATGTGACAGGGTCAGGCACCTGCAGGCAACACCCTTCCCCTTGAGTGGGAGGTAGCTAGCTAGAGCTACAACCTAGGGACTGATTGGTCAAATATGAACCAATCAGCTGTCTCTGACTCACCTGGGGAGAACTTAAATTCACTTCCCTAGAGGAAGGCTGCTCTCTTCCCCCATGTGGCAGTGGAGTAAAGGGACTGCTGATCCAGGCCTCAGGAAGGTAAGGCCTACCCCTACCCCAGCTAATGGCTGGGGTGGGGGAAGGCTCCAGACTTTTTCCCTCATGAATCTCTCTTTTCTGTTTATGCTTATTTAGCTAAATAATATAAGTTCTATTAAACTCTCTGACATGTGTTTTCCTCACACTGGTGGCTGGAGAACTCTGTAACTTCCCACATGGTGACTGGGAGGCTTCCCCATCCAATTCCCCTTTTCCTAAATTAATAAATTAGAATAAATGTGTGTAGTTAAAATTTATTTCTGTCTCTGTGGATAAATTCTTTTTGCATCAGAGGACACGAACTCGAAGGGGGGGGGGTTCCAAAACTCTCTCTCTCTCTCTCCCTCCCCGTGTCACTTAACGATATTAGTTATCAATTACCGTATCAGGTAGGGACCACATGTGAGTTGTGTGGTATGTATTGCATGGTGATTTTGTCTGTGTTTGTATTATATGTATATTGAATGTGTGTATTTGGCCCTTTTAATGAATATGTAGAGACGGTGTATTGTGTGTTTGTAGTTTCATGTAAGAAAGCTGAAATCTAGGGCTTAGAGTTTTTGTTTTTATCAGTGTCAGTGATCAGTTGATTGCATTGCTGAGTTTGCCCAGTTTTCTTAAATATTGCTCAAAAAGTATAACCTCCGGGCGTGGTGGTGCACATCTTTAATCCCAGCACTGGGGAGGCAGAGGTAGGAGGATTGCCATGAGTTCAAGGCCACCCTGAGACTACATAGTAAATTCCAGGTCAGCCTGGACTAGAGCGAGACCCTACCTTGAAAAAACAAAACAAAACAAACAAACAAACAAACAAAAAAAGTATAACCTTTCTTTCCCCTCTTTGGTACTGTCCCAAATCCTAAGCATAGTCTCCAGGACACTCTTGGCCTTTCCACTGTTTTCTTAATAAATCTCTGTTGCTTTACTCACTCTTTATAATCTGTGTATTTCATTCTTTGTGGTTGACAGGGACTCAACAGTAAGAATATCTGTAGTATTCGTTGTTGGTCTCACCAAGACCTGTAGGCCAATGTAGCCTCAGGTGGTCCTGTGACAATCTAATTCCATCTCTCTGATTCCCCTTGATGGATCTTCTATTACATCACAGATGCTGCCACTAAAGAGGAGATTCGTGCATCATGGTTCCAGAGAACCACTGAGGCTAAGCAGTGCAAGGCAGAGAAGAGTCCCTTTGCGGAGGCCCCATGAGGCCACTGCTTGAATCTGTGAAGGTGAACCCCCAGTTGCAATAGAGACCTCAGGCATTGAAGATGTCAGGACATGGGGCATCTGCCAAGAAACCCTTGGGCTCAGGGCAGACCTGGCTAACAAGGGAGGTTCTAGGCATCAAGGTGGGGCACAGCTACTGAAGCCTTTTGCAGCCCAGGTGATTTCATGAGGAGTCACAGATACTGGATATCAGAGTCTTACCCTGCTGGGTTTTAGTCTTGCTTTGGTCTGATCACTCCTTGTTATGCTGGCAGCTTTTTAAATTTGCATTGGGACTGTTCACTTTGTGCCAAAGCATGTTGAAGGTATGTAACTTTTTTTGGATACTGTAGGAGCTCTAAGTTAAGAGACGGTATGGTCTTGAGTCTCAGATGAGGCTTTAGATTTTTGAACAGTGTTGAAACTTTTAAGGGCTATGAAGACTTTGAAATTGGACTGAATGTATTTTGTGTTATGAGATGCCCATGATCCTGTGGGGACAAGGGGTGGAAGGTTATGGCTTAAAAGTGTTTGAGTGTCAAGTTAACAATGGATAGACTTATGATGATTAATGTGAACAGGATTTAGAATCACCAATCTCTGGTCATGCTTTTGAGGGATTTTTTAGTTAGATCAGTTGGGATGAAAGGACCCACCCTAACTGTGAGTGGCACCATCCTATGTTTTGCTTTCCTGGACTGCATAAAATGAAAAAACTAGATTCTGGTTGGGTATCTGTCCCAGCAATGCAAGTAACTGATCCACTTAGTATTAATGACCAGCCTTCTAATGTGCTGTCCCTTTAATTCTACATTTATACCACCGTGTCTCAACCTCATCTACCCTCCATCTTCTTAATTTTTCTTGGAAGATCTGGATCAATATCTTCATCTTTCTTCTCCCCCCCACAATTTACCCTAAGATGACTTTTCCTCTCTTATTTCCCAGTTCTTTTGGGGGCACCTTTTAAATAAAACATTTCAGTTCTTCTAGGTTCTCTGCTATAAAGACTTGGATCAGGCTTAGCTGTATCTCTTGTGTTTTCCCCATGCAGCTCACCAGTACAGCTCTTTTCTTTGTGTTGATAATGCCTGCTCTCTTACTTCTTACAAATACTGTCCAGTTTTTCAAAGGGTGATGACAATTTTCTGGTTATTCTCTTATAAACAAAACATGGTGAGGCTATTGATCAATTAGTCAATGAAGAAAACAGTGAATTCAGAATACTATTGAGTGAGTGTAATGTGGTGTGTGCTGAGGGCATAAGGAGGGTTGTCATATATGGGCTTGTTTTCAGGATGGTTATACACATGTTAGAGAGAGAGTATTAACATATGTAAGTCCATAAGAGAGTAGAAGATAAATATGCATTAATCTTTATAGTCAGCCTGCACTAAGGAATTTAAATAACTTTTAGTAAAAGCTGTATAAATATTTCAGTAATGATAAAAGGGAGTCATGTAGTAGGTATAATTAAAAGGAAACTGGGGTTGGGATGGGGTTTAACACAGTGGTAAATTATGTGCAAGGCTCTGGGCTTAACCCAACACACACACACACACACACGAGAGAGAGAGAGAGAGAGAGAGAGAGAGAGAGAGAGAGAGAGAGAGAGAGAGAGAGAGAGAGAGAGAGAGAGAGAGAGAGAGAGAGAGAGAGAGAGAGAGAGAGAGAGAGAGAGAGAAAGAGAGAGAGAGAAAGAGAGAGAGATTTAGCTTAAGGGTATGTTATTAGGTCTGAGTACAAAAATTAGAAATGAGTTTACTGAAAGTTAAGAAGAAATGGTATTGTGATGAATTATAGAATTTCTATGTCTTTCAATGTTAAGCATCTAGTCAGATAATAGGCTTAGAGATCATTGAGGATGGATCCCTATCCCCACCATTACTCGTGGGACTCACCTCCTGTGTCCCTGGTAACATACTAATTTTAGGAAAGGGAAAGTCTCACAATTGCACCTCCTTAGAATTTCAAAGGAGAGAAAACATCACAAATCCCTTCATTAAGATTTAAAATACCATTTGAAAGATGGATGTAGCAGGACTTTATTGAAATATATTAAGGGAAGGCTATTTCCTTCAGATAAAGCATAGCTAATTTGTAGATTTATTTTATTTATTTATTTATTTTTTAATATACTCTGTTACATGATTTTTGGTCAAAAGAATGGGATCTGAGTTGCATCTCTGGCCTTAGGTATTCTGAACTGCCCCAAAGATCATAAGGTTACAAAAGCATCCCACAGTCCCTTTCATTAAGAGTTAATCCAAATGGGCCTGTCAAGCACCTGGACAGGAAACCACAGCACAGGCAGGCTATATGTTTCAGAAACTACAAGAAACATGACACATCTGAAGACATGTTAAGAAGATGGCCTGTAGCATAGATTTCCCTGTTTTGCTGTGACCCACCAATGTATTTGACCAGTGTTTTGATTTGCGAGTTTCTTTGTTCTAATACTATAAAAATGTCTTGAAACTTACCAGGTTGAAACATGGAATGTGAGTTAACCTGAATATGTGTTCTTGGGCTCAATAAATTATCTTGTATTCTATTTGAGGTGAGTGTTATGTTTAAAAATTTTTTTCATTTATGTATTTATTTTCATTTATTTATTTATGAGGAGGATGAGGAAAGGAAGGAGAGAGAGAGAGAGAGAAAATAAAAGAATATGAATGATCATGAATGATGTGCAGCCAGGGCCTCTTGCCACTGCAAATGAACTTCAGATGCACGGGTCACTTTGTGCATTTGTCTTTACGTGGGTACTGGAGAATCGAACCAGGGCCTTTAGTCTTTGTAAGCAAACGTCTTTAACTGCTGAGCCATCTCTCCAGCTCATCAAACCTCTAAGTTTTATTCATCTCTCTCCTCTTGGCAGCCATTTAGATCTCCAGCTTTCCTGATGTGATTTTTTTTCTCTTTCAGACACCAGTAAATGTCCTTGAGTTTCCTTCCAAGTCCATTTTTTAAGTTCTGTTATCTGATAGTCCAAGAACCTGCAACAGAGATCCTGTGTTACTGGTAACAATGGAGCATGTTTGCAAACATCAAATGTGTTATCTTTTAAATCCAGTCTTTTATTTTTTCATGTGCATATTCTGTGTTCCAGGCATCATGGATATGAAGGTGTACAAAACAAATTTTCTACCTTCATAACTTGATGGTTATTGGTTGGAGGAGAAAGTGAAGAAACAAGTTAGTAAATAAAGTCATGGCAGGCAGTGCTGAGAACTCTGAAGACACAGGAGGTAAAGGCTTAGAGAGTGTTGGCAAGGGAGGGAGAAGATATCTCTGAGTAGATAACATCTGAGCAGGTACCTCCTGATAGGATGGATGAGTCATGCAGAGAACAGAAAACTCTAGAAACTACTAATAAGACGGGAGAGGATTTGTACACTGACTACAATGGTGAGGAGGTGACATGAAGAAGGTAGCTATGTACAGCTTTGGTGGTTTGGAGCCACTGGAGGTTTTGAGCAGGAAGCTATATCATATTTAACTAGTCCATTTCCAATCCCTACTGGCTGCTGGGAGGACAGACACAAGAGAGCACTGGGAAGCTGCTGCAGAGATGGTGGCTTTGCCCAGGTGCAGCTAGCAGAGGTGGCACTGAGGGTTTGATTAGAACTTATTGAGAGATAACTAGTCAACAGGCCAAGTACATGGCCTTGAGTATGGACATTGGGGAAGTGGTGGAGCAGATGTGCATTCATGTTTGATGTTACTATGCCAATGGAGCACTTAATATAATTAATATAGTTTTCAATGGGATGGATAGAAGCATTTTCTAGACGGTCACTTTCAGAGGAACAAACTAACCATCTACTGTCAGGAATTGGCTTACTAAACTGGGCATGGTGGGACACCTTTAACCCAGCACTCGAGAGCTATATACAGGAGAATAAGAAGTTCAAGGCCATTCCCAGTACATAGCTTTCAGGCAAGTCTCAAGCAGTTGATTCGGGAGACAGACTAAGAAGTCCCAAAGTCTGTAATTGGAGAGCTAGAGCCAGAGGAGAGGAAATAGATAGTTCTAGTTCAAGTCTAAAGGCCTTAAAACCAGTGCAGTTAATGGTATACAGTCCAGTATGAAAGGCAGCAGAACTGAGACCCAAGAAAAGCCCCTATTTCAGCTTGAATCTGAAGGATAAAAAAAACAACAACAATGCCCTCAGGTAAGCAGCCCCTCACTCAGGCCCTTTGTCTGATATTCTAAACATGTCCTATATTCTAAGCATGAAGCCCACTTGCATTGCAGGGGAAGGAAAGATCTGTAATGTTTGACCAGATGTTGGAATACTCAATAATTTGGTGAAACTGACAGATAAAGTTAATTGTCGCAATGACAGCATAGCATTTTATTAAGTTATAATTCCATGTAGGCCACTAAAAGAGCAAGTTTCATGGTAATAAAACTCATCACGAGGTTGGAAACCATAAACTTCAGAGTCAGGCTTGGCTTTCTGTTCACAAAAGCACTTTAGTTTGGTTATCATAGAACTTGACCTTTTAACTGATACTGAATCCAGTGAGCCTGCAGAAATTACTTTCTAGGTAAATTAATTGACTTAAAGAAGTTTATCAATCCATTAGCTACTTATGAAAATTCTTTAATATGCCATATGTCATAGCTTGGGAGACTACCACCTACACAGACACATTATGAGTCAGTAAGGTGTGACCATGATGAAGGTGTGAGGAAAGGGCTGGGGAAGAGTGAAGAAGGAAGAGACAACTGTGACGCAGCGTGGGAAGGAATCGCAGAGGAAGTAGATGGGGATTGAAGAGCAGTGTATAGAGAAAGGTCTGGAAGCATGGGAGGGGCTGAAGTGTCCAGTCAAGAGTGACAAACTCAGTGGGTCTGCTGTGTGTGTGGACAGTATAGCGGGAGAGAACTGAGAGAACTAAGTCCTGGCCCAGAGGGTGATGCTTGGGTTCTCTCATGCAGGAAGTGGTTCTCTACTGTCTGTGGCTACAAAAATCACCTGGGGATCTCATTAAAAATGGGGATTCCTAAGTCTCCTCTCCAAGGAGATAGATACAGGAAGAGATGACAACTTAATGAGTTCCCTAGCTGATTCTAATGTGGTTGGCTCCCAGAATCCATCATTGCTATGGGCAATGACTGCTTTTAAAAGCAGGGAATGACATGACCCAATTTATTTTTTAGGAAGAGAATTCTTCCAACCTTGTGGAAGGTGGATTGAATTTATTGGCAGGGAAAATACATAGGTTTTTTTTAGATGTCCTGGTGAAAGATGATGAGGACTGAAGCCCAGGCACAGAGGATGAAGAAAAGAGCTGAAACTAAGGGGCTTCGCCAAGGTAGAATGCACAGGTGAGGGGCTGTGGATTCCCCATCAATGCTGGGTGGGGATGGCAGTGTGCTGTAATTCCAGTGCTCAGGAGGCAGAGACAGGAGATGCAAGACTTGCAGAACTCACAAACTCTGGGTTCAAGTGAGAGACCCTGTCTCAGTCAATAAGTGGGAGAGTGATGGAAGAAGGTACCCATTGTAAAACTGATCTCTGCATGCATGCACGCACATGCACACACATGCACACACGCATGTGAATCTACACACATATGTGTGCACCTACACATATGAACATGCACACACACAGCACACCACATACATACACACAAAAAAATTTAAAAAGAAAAGAACACACTTGACAACCAGAAAAGAACTGAGAAGAAGGAAAGTTTATAAAGTGTCTGTCTTGGAAGAATGAGAGGTCATGATGCCTGCTACTTGACAACTGCCTGTTGAATGAATGAATGAGTAAATAAAGGACTTTTCAAAGTTCTGAGAATAAGTGACTTTTGAGTACTTAGCACTAAATGAGGCATTACACGACCTTCTTCATTGGGGAGCACTGTAGAAGGGGTATGGTCATAATGCAAGAGCCAGAGGATGGGGAGGAGTGCTCTGGGGTACAGTCTTTGTTCTGGACAAGAAGTGGCTATTTCATTAATGACCTCGTAGGGACTGATGTTCCCTGCACAATATTGGGCCCATGGATACTCCATCACGTATGATGGAGGAGGGGAAAAGACATCACAATAGAAGAAGGGCTAACTGGAAAAAAAGGGGTTCAGTGGAAAAAAACATGGGGACAGATAAAAGAAGACACCGGGAGGGCATTGTGATCAAAACACATTAAGTACGTATGTAAATAGTCAAAATAGTTCGCAGAGAAAGGAAAGTGGCCAAATAGAAGTTAGCAGGTTGAGAGAAGGTATATTTTGAAAAGTTTTCTTAAATAAAGGGAAGAAAGACTGTCCTGAAATCTGTGTGCACACATGCATGTGTATGTGTGAGCGTCTTGGAGGGACATATTGGCAATAGCTTGTCAGTCCGAAAGCTGAAATATATTCCACCAAACCCTTCTTTCTAATATAGTTTCTCAGTCAATTTAGTTCTCTCTTAAGGTCATCTCTGTGTCATGATATGAAAACCAGGTCAACAGCATAAAGAAGGATATTGGTCTTCCTGTAGGCTGTTGCCAGAGGGCAGTACTTATTTCAAGTAAAAGCTGTTTCAGCTGGTTTTAGGACCTACTAACCCACACCTCCCGACATATGTTTCTTTATAGCCCATAGGTTAGAATCAGCTCTCAAGGTTGTCTTTCTTAACTGTTCAGCTTCTACAGATTTTAAAGGTCTATCAATACATTCCCATTATCATTTTATTGTCTTAGGAAATGGTTATTAAAAACATCTCTGTTAAGATGTTCGGCAAAAGCAACATTTTCATGTTGATATCTAGCCTAGGAAGATACTTTTCACATGGTTATTGGATATTGTATTAAGCATTTTTTCTATAGGTTATGTTCAGTATTATGGTCCATTTATGCTTGGGGGAATATTAGGGACCTTTTAACTTGTGATTTTCTTTTAGCTTTATATATCAGGGCATTACTAACCCTTTTAAATCCTTGTTCTAGTCATTTCCCCCGCAGGGTCATTGAAGCAGTACCGCAGTAGGGGAAGAAGAGTCTGGGCTCACAGAAGGCTCTGCATGGAAGTCTGACTCTCTAAGTCTCTCCATCTAGAATTTGTGGCCTCTGGATCTTACTCTTTCTTCCATCTTTCTGGAATATTCTGCAGCCAGCCCAAGGAAGAGTTTCCTCCAGGAACAGTGTCCCCTGAAAACAAACTAGAGGAAGACCTTGAGGACCGCTCCACCCTGTGGCATAGCGTCTTTCCTCTCCTCAGAACTCAGGTAGATGTGCTGGAAATAATGGGGCACTTGGAGTGTTGGGCTTCCTTGCAGTGGAATGCCAGGAGAGTTGGTCTACTGACTGTTGTGTTTGTTGGATAAAAACCAATTAAGTATAGATCTTCACTGTGATTCTGAAGGTTTAAATCCAGCAGTATATAATTATTAAGAAAAAGCACACAACAGCTCAATTGGGGAAGGCTGTAGGTGAGAGCAGCTAATGAATCACTTTTCAAATTTCATTTTCTCATAATTTAATTTTAACATTTATTTTGCACATTAATCTTATTTATCGATAACTTTGGTAAACTCATTTATTTATATGTTGTCTTCTCTGAGAGTAATTTTCTTAGTATTGGTATTTCTTCTTCCTTAAGGAATTCAAGAATTCAATAAATCTAATGGGAGAGTTGGGCCCGATAGTACCCACCTATAATCTCAGAATTTGGGGAGTGGATGCAGGAGGATGATAAGTTTGAGGCTATCCTGGGCTATCCAGTGATTTCAAGGCCCACCTTTGTCTCAAACAAACAAGGACTGGGCATGGAGCTTTTGTCTGGCATGTTCAAGGACCTGGGTTCAATCTCCAGTAGTGAAAACAAAAACAAAAACAAAAACAAATCTGGTTGGATCTGGAGATCCACCTGCAGTGTGGAGTGATTTTCAATGATGAGTCCATTTCTTTGATAGTTCAAACAGCATTCAGGCTTTCTCATCTTCCTGACTCAGGTTTGGTGAGCTTTGTCTTTTAAGGCATTTCATCTAGATTTTCAAATGTATTGGCATAGGTTGTTCTAACAACCCATTAGTAACGCTAAGGTTTTAGGCTTCTGTTTCCTTCCTGGCTTCTCTTGCTCATAGCATCTGTACAGTGCCTGGCTTCTCAGACACACTCCCTAACCCTCCCCCTTCAGAATCATTAATGCCCCGAGGAGAACAATACTCAGAGCACTGGGCATATCTAGAGTTTCCCTCTTTCTTTGGGAGCTTAGCCCTTGAAATCCAAGGTCTCTTGGCAGCTCTCTGATAACTTTAAATAGTTTTAACCCCATGCCATTTAGCCGTCACCCTCCATTTCTCCACCCTCAGCTCCACCTTCTGTAGCTATAGATTTGGGGATGGTGGACACTTCCTATAAATGGAATCATATAATATGTGGTCTTTTGTGACTGGCTTTTTTTTGTGGCTCATTTGAGTTCTGTATGCGTAAGTACTTCATTCCTTTTTATGTATGCCTTCCATTGTTACAATCCTTTTAAAGTTTGCATTGGCTTTCAACTTTCTTATTCTCTGCATTTCTGATGTTGTGAATTATCTCCGAGTGTTCCATTAACCTCCAGTTATTTCTGTCACATTCACTTTCTCTGGGGCATCTTCAGCGTTTGTCAGAGTCACTGTCACATATGACAGCACAAGTACCTGGCTTAACTAAGCCTTGGAATTTGGATTCGGCATTCATAGCAGAATTCTTTTTCCTCAGACCACTTACCAGATAGATGAACACTAGTTGATTCATATTGACACCTGAGATGATGAGACCAGCTTTAACTGGCAGCAAAAGTTTCTTCAGTTTCCACCGAATTACTGCTTTCTTTCAGGGTGGCAAGTGACTTTTAGCACTGGTCTGAATGGTTGCCAACTGATCAAGATTACTTTTATGACGGCCTTCTATCCAAAGTAGAAGCAAGCACTCTATTTCAACCATGCATACTTTTTATTCCTATTGAAATTTAAGTTAAAATATGCTGAAGCAATTATATATATATTTTTTATAGTCTTTAAACTTTGTCAGTATATTATTACTGTAGTCTCTTGAAGAGCTAATTTTTGTCCCATTTTTGCCTTGAGATTGCCATTTTCGCATCTTCTAATCACATCTAATTTCATTTCAATGTGACTGCTTTGCCTTCCTTCACTTCACTTTAATCTTAGTTGTAAGATTCTCCTCGGAGGTTGCAATCCACAGGTAGTCTCAGTGGATTGTCTGAAACCATGGATGGTTCATCCACTTTTCTTTAAATTTCATTGTGCCATTTTTTCTTTCAGCTGAATAGAATTCCATTGTATAAATGTACCACAACTTTGATATCCATTCGTCCAGAGATGGGCATTTGGGTTGATTCCAATTCTTAGCTGTTAAGACTTGAGCTGCTATAAACATGGTTGAGCAAATGTTCTGTGCTGAAGCATGAAATCTTGAGTGTAGATGCCTAGTAGAGGTATAGCTGGGTCCATTGGTGGCTCTATATCCATCCTGTTCAGGAGCCTCCACACTGTACAAGTGTGGTTGTACAAGTATGCAATCCCACCAGCAGTGCATGAGGGTTCCTTTTTCCCGAATCTTCACTAGCAACTATTGTTGGATTTTTTAACGATTGCCATTCTGACTGGAGTAAGGTGGAATCCCATTTTAGTTTTGATTTGCATTGGAAATACTTATTTTTTTTTAAATTGAACTGCTTATTTTTTAAAAATTTACTTTCATCCATTTTCAAAATTATAAATTTTTTATATTTGAAAATTTCAGTTATATAGTTTTTGGCTCTTGGTTGGCTTTGGGTATCTGAAACTGCAGAAAGTGACACCATGGGTATGAGGAAAGAGGACTACTATTTATGAGTCCAGAGAGGCAGCCCAGCTGGATCCTTGCCTGTCTGTGCCTGAACTGACTGATACACAGTGACAAATCATCAAGAGACTTGGGAAGAGGTAATGTGACTGCTTGCTGATCATGAGCTCGTCTGTTGCTTTCATAGTGATTTGTGGGCGGAAGGTTAGCAGGAAATTCTGTGCTCTATGTAAGTACTCACAGTTCATATATAGTTCATATACAGTGGTAACTGCATGGAACTGAAATATGTACCTGTTGGAACTGTGCAGAGAGGGACAACGCGCATCTATTTAAATGATCCATTTGTCTTTAAATAAAGTATCTGAATGTATTCTTCTCACTATAATAATCTACCTACTAATCCTGGATCTCAGATTCATTGAATTATTTTGTTTGCATCCAAGTGTTTAGTCAGCACTATTCTGACCTTTGGCATTAGACGCTATGATGGTGGCTCTAATCCCCGTGGCTGTCTTCTCAAAATGAGGACTCTTTCTTGCCTCATATTTTAACAAGGCCCTGAGTAGCTAGCTCTTCCTCTACTCAATTATAGCATATCCTTTCATGGACAAGATAACCAAGCTGTCTCCATCCCTGTCCAGTTCCCTCCTCTCTGTCTTACGTCCTGTGACTTAGAACTGCCCTCTGGAAACACACCACACCTGGGTTTATCATCTCACCCTCCCTCCCATCAGGATCAGAGTTTTGCCCTGGTACCTACAGTATCAGCCAGCCAGAGCCTGACTGTCTAATGAATAACTCATCAACACTGGAAGTGCTGTTTCCCTGGAAAATGCCTCATGCAGATGTGGTAGAGTTGTCTTTCAAACCTCAGGCCAACTGTTATTTTTTTCCCCTCCTTAAAAAACAAATCTAAGTTTTGAAAAACCTCCTGTAGTAGTTCATAGAAGCTCAAAGGCTCACAAAGGAAAACAATTCCCAAGGAGGCTCTCTCTCTCTTCTTTGGAACTTTTGATGCATTTCAATGTAACAAGCAGGTTTCAAATGGGTCCAGAAAGGTTCCATGTGGTTCTTTTGTACTCCATGTACTTACAACAGGTTAGGCACGCAGAGAAGCATTTGACAAATGCTCATCACTTTGCTGATTGAAATTACAAGCTGCAGGCATACTTTGATTTACTGGTTGATTTATTTCTGAAAAACGATTTTTTTTAGGGGGTGGAAGGGAAGCGTGATTCTGAACTGGGAGGAGGAGAAGCAAACTTGTTTTGAGATTCCTTTAGCAAAGTGACAACAGATATCTTTTATGATGGCACTTTTGGTAATGAATAGTTTGCTGGCAGGATATCTTTTGTTTAAATCTGAATTTCAAATATTTGTTTTAAACATGATAGCCGTCTATTAGTAGAAAAGTTTTGAAGTTCAAATAAAGGATTAGTATTTTGAAAATAAGGCAATAAGACTTGAGAAAAGATTTTTCATGTGCTTATCCTGACTGAGACCAGTTCTGTGGAGGATCACAGGAAACCTAAAGAGGATTTCCTCTGGAGACTTGCTTCAGGCCGGACTGACAAGGGTTCCACCAGTGGAAGTAAGGGCCACTTTCCTCTCAGAATTCATATGTAGATGTCTGTGTGCCAAGGACCTCAGAATGTGATTGTGTTTGGAGAGAAGGCTCCCCAAGGGTGAGTTACAGTAAAATGAAGCCATAGGGATAAATATAACGGGTTCTTATGAGATAAGGCCATAGACCAGGAAAGATCATGTGAAGAACAGGGAGAAGATGACCGTCTAATAGTCAAGAAGAAAGGCTTAGGGAGGTAGCAGGGATGGTAAAGAAGGCAACTATTGCAGCAGCTCAGTGGTAGAGGGCTTGCTTAGCCTGCTCAAAGCGCTAGCTTTGATTCCCAGAGCTGTACAATGACAGCCAAGGAGAGAGGTCTCAGAATGAGCCAAGCCTACTGATACCATTTGGATGATTTTCTTTCAACTTTTAAATCCCATGCATAGGTACCACTTCTCCACCCCAAGTTGAAAAGTTTCTATGTTCTTTTTTTTTTTTAAAGGATAAGATTGCCTTATAAACCTTCATTAGTGGTACAAGAGAATTTTCTTAAATATAATGCCAGTGTATAATGCAACACTGAGCCGGCATAATAGATTGTTTCAGTTTCTCAGTTCTTGAACAGTTCGGTGATTGATTGACTGATTGACACAGGGTTTTGCTATATAGCCCTGGCTGGCCAGCCTAGAACTCACTATGTAGACTAAGCTGGATTTGAATCTATGATCCTGCCTCCCAAATTCTGGGATTACAGGTGTGCATCACCACACCTGGCTTCAATTCTTGAGCAAGGTTATTTCAGACGGTTTCTAGCTCTTTATTTTCATAGACAGTACAGACATATTTGACTTATGCTTTTCTTTCTTCCTGTTTTGCAGGTCTTTCTTAGAACACATTCTCACTAGCTGAATGACCCTCAGAGGCCACTGTCATCATTGTGTAAAAGCTTAATGTATGTCCCACTGTTTGTAGTTGTGTTTCTTAAAGAGAATATGTATTCGGGGCACTCTTCACCCATGCTGAGATGGCCTGGAAGCACTGCTGTTGTCTTTGAGGAATCATCTATATAGTTCACAGCTAGTGCATTAAGTGTCTCCAGGGTTGGTCTGATAAACAGCATTTAAGTCTCAGAGGGCAGTTGGTTAAATATCTGTGGACACTGATTTAAACTCCACTTGCATGAAATTACATGAGCTCAAAAAGCTTCTTTACAGCAAAGGGAATGATAACCAAAGTGAAGAGACAGCATAAAGAATGGGAGAAATTTTTACCAACTATACATCAGACAGAGCATTAATATCTAGAATGCATAAAGAGCTTATGGCTAGGGGTGTAGCTTACCGATTGAATGTACAAAGAACTATAAAAGTTAAACACCAATACTCACAACTCTAATCAATAAATGGGCTAATGAACTAAATCAATAGTTCTCAAAAGAAAAAATACAAATGGCCAGTAATTCTTTGAGAAAGTGTTCAATGTTCTTAGCCACCAGGGAAGTGAAAATTAAAGCTACTTTGTGATCCTATCTCACCCAAGTAACAATGGTTAGCATTGAGAAAACAATAACAATAAATGCTGGTGAGGATGTAGGGAAAGAGGAACCCTTATACATTGTTGGTAGGTGTTGCTGAGACAAACATCCAACCAGACACAGTTTATGGGAGGAAGAAGTTTACAGATCCAGGAGAAATTCCATCAATGGCAGAAGAAGCTGGCTTTCTTTCATAAATCCAAGCAGAGAGAAACCACCAGATAGCCAACAGCCAGAGCTCAAACAACTCTGAACACACCTCCTAGGACTGGACTTCAGATCTTCCCCCAAACACTCCTTAGGACTGTACCCCAGGATCTCCTATCAGTGATGGGCCCCCCTGTAGTAGGGATCTACTTGCTAGGGACTCAAGTAGAAAGTTTAATCAGAAATGACTAAATCTATGGGGCCAAACATTCAAACTACCACAGTAGGTATGTAGCAGATGTTGATACAGTGGAAATCAGTATGGAGGCTTCTCAAACGTGAAATAAAATAAAAATACTATATGACTTAGCAATACCATGTCTGGTATGTGTACAAAAAGCTTGAAGTCTTGCCATAGATCTGTAACGGTGTGAGCTGGGGGTTAGAGTTTAGAGAACGCCCAGCAAAAATTCCAATGCACCCCAAAGTTTAAAGAGTACCCGAGTTCTTGTCTACAAAGTTAAAGAATTAAAATCATAGACAACAAGATAGTAAGGTATAGTGGGAGACTTTATTATTTAAGGAAACATGGGGAGTTACAGAGTTCTCCAGCCACCAGTGTGGGGAAAACACGTGTCAGAGAGTTTAATAGAACTTATGCTGTTCAACTAAACAAGCAGCAGAAGAAAAGATAACAGAGGGCTCCCATCATGAGAGGGAGAGGTTCATGAGGGAAAAATCTGGAACCTTTCCACCCTAGGCATTAGCTTGGGTGGGGTAGGCCTTACCTTTCTAAGGCCAGGAGATTCAGAGGTCCTTCTGCCAGTCAGGTGAGTCAGAGAGACAGCTGATTGGTTCATACCTGACCAGTCAGCTTTAGCCCCTAGGTTGTAGCTTTTGCTAGACACCTCCCACTCAAAGGAAGGGTGTCTCTGGAGCTGCCTGACCATCACAGAGCTACTTGCAAATCCACATTTATTGCTGCACTATTCACAATAGCCAAGCGATGCAACCAGTCCAGCTGTCCATCAACAGATAGATACATAAACAAAACATGGTAATATGCACACTGGAATTTTATTCAGCTGTAAAAAATGAATTCATGACATTTTCAGAAAAATGTGTGAAATTTAAGCAAAACAGGGCAGATTCAGAAAGACAAATACTGTTTTCTCTTACATGCAGATTCTTAATTTGTGTGTGTGTGTGTGTGTGTGTGTGTGTGTGTGTGTGTGTGTGTGTGTGTGTGTGTGTGTGTGTGTGTGTGAGCACTGTGTGTGTAGGGCATGTGGAGGTTGGAGAACAATCTTGGGTGTAATTCCCAGGAACATCATCCACCTTTTTAGAGATAGGCTCTTTCATTAGTCTGGAGCTCACCAGTTAGGTTAAACTGGCCGGCCATAGAGCCCAGAAATCTTCATGCGTTGGCCCCTCAGTGCTGGGATTACAGGTGTGCACCCCATGATTGCTGTCTTTATGTGGCTTCTAGGGATGGAGCTCAGCTACTCTGATTGTGAGGCAAGCTTTTACCGACTGAGCTCTCTCCCCAGCCTCTCCCCCAATTTTCAATCTTTCTAACAGTGAGAAACTTTCAAAAATATTTCACATAAGATGAGGATCAGAGCCAAGGTTTATAGCTATGGAGGACCAAGCATCTGATTTGAGAGATTATACTTAGCAAGCTCACACAAGAACAAGAGACAAGCGCTGCATATTCTCCCTCATCTGTGGTTCCTAACCAGATTAAGCTTGAATAGTAAGCAGACCTGACAGGTGAATTGAGAGAATAACAAAAGGGATGGAAGGAATTATGGTGGGGGGACAGGGGGAGATATACACCAATCTAAACCAATAATGAATCTATACCATAAAATCCTTATATACAGTAAGCTTTCAAGGAAGCTGGGGGCATTGTCTGGTAAGAGGGGCTCAGAATAGGCTGGGAGGAAACCTAACCCTAAGACAAGTGGCTCTGGCCTATAATTCCCTGTCCCATTAATTGGTTACTTCCCATACTGAGCTGTTGATCCAACAGACCCACCCCCTAAAACAAGACAGGCTTATGTCAAAGCTCCTGAAGACAAGCCCCAGGCCAAAGGCAAGACCCTATTGCTGAAGATACCACAGATTGTCATCACACAACACTGAGAGACACTGCTGGATCCAGAAAGGTAACTAGCTCCCAGATGGTAGCCTGTGTAATTCTGGGAGGCATTATACAAGCTGCCAGGGGAAATTAGCCAACAATATTCAGAGAAAGCAGAGGACATTAATATACAAAACTGACCTATGTCACAAGAATGCTGAGGACACTGCTAGCCAAGAAGTGCTCATCTGTGTAATAGTGGCACTGAACCTAGTTGGGTAATCAATGGCTTGATGACTGGCTAAGAGATCGGCTCAGTGACAAGGAACCCTTAACTGGAACTGTGATCCATTGCAAACTCTTCTAGAGACCAAGAACCTGGTCTCCAAGGGGAAATTCCCATTAACCAGCGATCTGCAGAGAGGCTATACCTATTAGAATGTAGCCAAATCAACAATATTTGTCTCATTTAACCTATACTGATTTCACTCTCCGTTGGAGATTGTGTTTGTATTTTTCAGAAGGCAGCAAGAACCACGGACAACCCAATTCTACCAATAAGACATGGATGATGAATGACTCCCAGGCAGGAGATGAACCACTCCTAACTTATCATACAGGACTCAAACAAAACCTTTGAGGAAGTGGCGAGATGAGCAAGAGACCTACCTCCACAGCAAGTCAGACAACCTATGAAAGGATAATGGAGACAGACACTGAGGATGCCCAACACAGTCCAAAGCAGAAATCCAGACTCTTAAGACCTCAACAGTAAAGCAGGTTTAAAACTCACCCACCATGACTCAGGGAACTGAGCAGAAGATTGTAAGATTATATGAGCCATGGTGGGGGAGAATATCCAGAGACATTGCCTTCCTCAACAACAACATACAAAGAAAAATACTGGCTACTTCTTGTATAATTCATAACCCCCTAACCCATGGAATGGTCCATCAAGCCCACTGAGGAGGGCCTTCATTGGGTTGGGGACAGGGAAGAGGGAAATGGAGAGGTACCATCACAAGACTTGCTCATACAATGTATCTAATTATTAACAATAAATAATTTTTAAAAATGTGATCCCTTTGGGAAATCCCTTCTAATACCCCAATATGTTTCTTTAATTTCCTCCAATGAATCAAGTAATTTGAGGGTGTAGGTAGGCTGAGCCATTTGTGCTTTGAAAAGTAATAACTCCACTTTGGGTATTCATCTCATTACTGTGCTATTTCTTGAGAACAAGATACAGAAAGGAATTTCTAAAAAAAGATAAATTCCATCCACTGGCATTAGGCCATAGAAGACTAGGGAGCTAAATTACCCATTTTCCAGGCTCTTCAGAGTGATTAGAGGACATTCCTGCAGAGCAGCCCTGATGGGGAAAAGGGGTTAAAGATTCTCGCGGTGACCAGTTTTCTCTCACCTGCTTTTTGCTGGTCATTTTCTTGTCATTATCAATGATGCTGTCTTGTCCATCTCTATTGTTAATAAAATAGTTTCTTTCTTTTGGTGAAAGGACAAGGTGGGATATGTGGTCCCCAAATTCCAGAAAAGGGACAATATTCACTCAAATCCTGTCTGTTGCTGGCCAAATGACCCAGTGAAACTGGCATCCAAGGTCCTGTCAGTCAGTACGCTAGACATGCAGCTGGAAGCCATGGTCACTTAGTAAATGACCTCCCTCCCTTCTTCCCTTCTTCCCTCCTTCCCTCCCTCCCTTTTTCCTTCCTTCCTTCCTTCCTTCCTTCCTTCCTTCCTTCCTTCCTTCCTTCCTTCCTTCCTTCCTTTCTTCCTTCCTTCCTTCCTTCTGTCATCTATCTATCTATTTTTTGAGGCAAGGTCTGGTCTTATTCTTGCCCAAGCTGGTCAGGAACTCACTCTATAGCCCAGGCTAGCTTTGAACTCATAATTATTCTCTTATCTCAGTCTTCCGAGTTCTGGAGTTATCATGAGCCAACTTGCCTGGCTTAAAATGTACTCTTTAAAAAGCAACATTTTATGCCTTTGTGTAACCACTAATGGAGTAGTCACTATAGTTGGAATAAAAATCAATTCTGGAGTGAAAGATGTGAAATCAACTCAGTGTTATTGCCTATAACAGATAATTGGGTATAGGCAAGCATTGAAGTCAAAAGGGTACACAATGCCACAGAAGGTCACGTACATCATTACTTTTACAGAAGCAAGGACTATAATAGAATCACCCCAATATTTGGTAAAAAGAAAATGATTGACTATAAAAATCTTTTGTATCACAAGATATTTTTCTGGTAATTTTATGGCAAAAGAATAGCCTTTTAAAAAATTATATATATATATATGTATTCCCATTCAAGGTAAAGATTATCCTCAAGGTTATGATGACATTTTGTCAGTGAGAGATGATGTATCTGCTTTTCAAAAAAACCTCTTGCTGTGGAAAGAACACCTAGAAAACGGAGGCTTGGCAATGCTTCTATTCTTATGTGGCTGTGGTTGGAAATGACTTGCCCCAGTCACAAAACCTTGATAGGTATTTTCATAGTCAGCCACATGCCGCTGGGATGAATCTCCAAACCAGGCACAGTTTATGGGAGGAAAAGATTTATTTAAGCTTCAGATCCAGGGGAAGTCCCATAAAAGTGAAAGAGGCTGGTCCTCTTTCACAGGTCTGAGCAGAGAGAAAAACCCATCACCAAGACACACAGAACAGCAAACAGGCAGGAGGGCAAGGAGAGAATTCTTTCACCTTTATATAGCCCTAGGGTGGGGTCTTGCAATTCTATCCCAGACTTAATGGCTTCCTGAGTCTCTGGAATTTCCTTCCTGCACTGCCCACACAGGAAAGGATGTTTACTTCTAGCTCCTTTGAGCCTCCTTACATCCTGCACCCTACGGAGAGGCTGCCTTCCTGTAAACATCCTCAGAGGCCCACCCAAGATTACTTGAAAGGTCAAGTTGACAACAAAACCATTACAGTTATGCATACCAAAATGAAAGTTAAAAGGGATTTATCTTTGGGGAGGAAAGGACCAGTGGGAGGGGGAGAGGTGACAAGGGAGGGAGATAGGAGAGTCAATGTGAGCAAAGTACAATGACATGTGTGTATGAAAATGTCATAAAGAAGCTCATTATTTTGTATGCTTATTAAAAATATTAATAAAAGCTGTAGGATTTTCACCAGCTATGGTGGTAATGTAATCACAGTACGTGGCAAGCTGAGGCCAGAGGTTAGGGAGTTTGAGGCAAACCTGAGCTACATAGGAGCATGTAGCTGTCTTCATCTCTTACCCTCCCTCCTCTCTCTCTATAAACGTAAGTAATTGGAGCACAGTTTGTTGGGCATATCTATTTATTCAGACAAAAGTAGTAGTTTCCTTCTAGGGTTTATGACCTTCCCAGCTATAAGCTTTTCATTAGGTTTTCAGTACCAGGCAGGAATTCCCTCCTGTGAAGCAGGTCTCAAGTCTAATCAGGAAGCAGTTGTTTTTCTCTATAACAGACTTGCCACCTTTGCACCAGTTGGTATATTTGGCCTGGCTGTCGAGCTGTAAAGCTTGCAGGGTCCACTGCTGTTTAAGACTGTTGATGACTTCTCTCCTAACAGGCAGCCTAGCTCTTTCCAGCCTTCTGACAACAAGTCAACAGTGAGTCTTCAATCCAATTATATTTTTTAAAAAAGAAAAAAACAGAAGCTAACAACTGTAGAAAACCAAAAGGGATTATTATCTTCAAAGCATGTGATCTGAATGCCAAGGGCTTTTGATGTTGATAAATTAATAATCCTTTCACTATGTTTTACATAAAATGATCTCTTATGCTTGCCCTGCAAAAAATTAAGTATGAAGCGAAGGACAGACATTCTATTACTATGCCCCTTTTGTTATGGAACCCTGTGACAGCTGGAATGTGAATTTCCCTCATGGCTCAGGTGCTTGAATTCTTCATTCCCAACTTGTGTCACTGTTTTGTGAAGTCATGGGACCTTTGGACACATGGTCTAGTTAGCAGAAATGGGTCTTTGGAGGGTCTCGAAGGTTCTATCGGCCCTTGGGTCCACCCAAAGGCCCTGCCTCCTAATGTGCCTTTGCCACATGTATCCACCATCATACCTACACCGTGCCTACTCCATTCTGGTGAATCCAAGTGCAACCATGTCTTCTGTAAGTCACGTCCCAGAGGTATTTATTCACAACAATGAGCAAAGTAACTCATACACTCCCTAACATGAATATTTTTCAAAGAGTCTTTCAAAGACTCAGTGCATGATTGTGTCAATCATAAGCTAACTAAAAAGTAGGAGAAAACAAACTTATTTTCTTAAATTGAAATTTCATTTGTCAAAGACACTATATTTCCCCAGCTACTGACTATGGAATTTTGTACATTCTTTGAGCATCTAAGGCTTGCTTTACAAAAGAGAATGTTTTTGTTGCAGGATTGGCCCTCCAGAGAGCCATGGGTGGGAAGTGGTGCTCTGCATTCAGGCCTTGATGCCTTCTTTGACTAATCCCTGATCATTTGCCTCTTCAAACTAGAACCAGTTTAAACTCTAATCCTCTAGAGTCTTTCTGGTTATCTAGTTTGTTGATGTGAAAAATTAATTTGAGCCAAGGTGTTTATAAAAGATAATAGCTCAAAAGGTAACTCTTTCCTGAAAATGTCATTGTTTGAATGGCAACCTTTAGTACTTAACACCAAGAGGTGAAGTCGGAGGGGTTTAGGGATTATGAAGGCTGATTGCTCTGCCATCTCTCACCTGTACCTGCCAACTCATGTCCAGATGCAGGTGCTACTTTGTGCATCTGGCTCCCACTCTGTGTCCCTTGGGTGGGATCTTTGAAAACTCATTACCAGTGGCACATTTCACATGCCTGCTCTGATCCTTTGGAAATGAGTCCCTGGAGGACTGTACTGAGAATATGTCTGGTGGGCTGGGATGATGGCTCAGTGGTAAAGCGCTTGTCTTACAAGCATGAGAACCTGAATTTGATCCCCGGAATGCATAAACATGTGAAGTGTGGTGGTGTGTGCTTGTAATTCTAGTGTTGGGAGGCAGAGACAGGTGGGTCTCTTGGGTTCTCTGGACAGCCAGTCTAGCCTATTGATGAGCTCCAGACCAATGAAGAGCCCTGTCTCAAAAAGGGTGGATGGCATTCTTAAGGAATGACACCCAGCGTTGGCCTTTGGCCTCCACATGCACACACACTCATACACATATTCGCATGCACTCCACCGTACACACATTACAATAAAAAAGAATAAGCTCATGACTTTAATCCCAGCACTCTGGAGGCTGAAGTAGAAGGATCACCATGAGTTTGAAGCCATCCTGGGCTACAGAGTGAGTTCCAGGTCAGCCTGAGCTCGAGTGAGACCCTGCTTAAAAAAAAAACAAAACAAAACTATAGGATCATTAACAACAATGTGTATCACAATAACTGATAGCAAAATTCATGTTGTAATCTTGCCCTTGCGCTGGACTGTGCCATGCATCACACTAAGGAAGTCATGTGTTACTATTTAGCTCTTGACTGTTGACAGACTCAGGTTACTACTGAATTCGTAGGACGCCTGGCAGTCATCAGTAATAAGAAGAGAGGCACTATCTCTGTGTATGTGTAGGGGCACACCATTTCTACTAGTTAGGTTAATGCAATTGATTTCATTAAAGGGTTTTTGTGAGGAAGCATCAGGAATAAAATTATCAAATATGTTTTTGATGCAAATAATAGTTCAGATTTGGCCTTTCACTAAAGAAAAAAACCAAAAACCAACATACCCAGAGTAGACAGTTCTATGCAGCTCAAGCTTAGGAAAGATATTATCACTTTTCTCTGCCACTTCCAACAATATGCGCTTTTATTTGTGCTGTCAGAGAAATGTGAGCAATTTCAGAAATAGGAGCTTTAGGGACAATTCTGTTTAAAAAAAAGCCACTGGGAAAGAATAAGGGCTAAAGACCGTCATTTGAGCCAGCACACACAACATTAGCAAGGAAAGCTGGTTGCTGTGGTTTTACTGGACTCAGGTTAATTTCACCCATGAATTGAAGTCCCTGCAGAATTATAGTGCCTTATCAACATTCAAGTCTTTATGTGTTTATATGAGATGGTCTCAGAGCATTGTGGTCAAAGTAATATAGTCCAACGGCGGGGAGATAGCTCAATTGGTTGAGTGTTTGCCTAGCATGCATGAGGTTCTGGTTTTAATCCTCTGCACTGCGTAAACTGGGCACAGTGGCACAGGCCTGTAGCATCAGAACCTGGGTGGTGGAGGCAGGAGGATCAACAGTTCAAGGTTATTCTTGGCTACCTAGTAAGTACGTAGAATACCAGTCTATTCTACATGAGACCCTATAGCCAAATACAGGTAACAATTCCCAAAGACCTATTTACTATTTACTTAGCTTTCTTTAACTCTGAAGGGAAGGTGAGGAGACCAGAACATATTCTTTTTTTTTGTTTATTTTCTGAGATAGAATTTTGATATGTAGTCCAGTGGTGAGCCTCCTGCTTCTGCCTCACAATGTCTGAGATTACTGGTGTGCACTACCATCCTTGGCCCCAGGAAATCTCCTTTCATTCTTCAAGAAAATTAATTAATTAATTAATTAATTAATTAAATTAATTTGTGTGTGTGTGTGTGTGTGTGTGTGAGAGAGAGAGAGAGAGAGAGAGAGAGAGAGAGAGAGAGAGAGAGAGAGAGAAGGAAGGAAGGAGGGAGGGAGTACATGGGTACTCCAGAGATTCTTGCTGCTGCAAAGGACCTCCAGATGCATGCACCACTTTGTATCTGGCTTCACATGGGTGCTGGGGAATTGAACTCAGCCTGGCAGGCTTTGTAAGCAAGCTCCTTTAACTTCTGAGCAACCTCCCC